>JAKMXF010000053.1:0-46318 GCA_024704765.1 Oopsacas minuta | reverse complement strand
AGATTCGTGAAAAGTGACAATTTTTGAACGAATTTCTTCTAACATGATTTTCTGGGAAATCATCAACTTGAATGATATATACTTGGTATAATTTGAAAGGGCGCCAAAAATGCTACAAGAAATTCTAGAAGATTACTTCATAAGTATATTAATAGCTACTGTCTAAGGCACGAAAATGTATAACAGAACTTATTAGACACCCTGTAGGTATATGAATTAGTTGTATACAATAGCCCAGGCTAAACATTTTCGAAGGAATGTGGTTCAATTGCACATCCATATGAGGGACAAATCGCTATCCTCTTAATCCTCGACTGAGGGTAAGCAGTCTCGTTGTCTTGAACCTAGGAAATATATCACCATTAGATACCAAATATCGATCTGTAATCATATGGAACTAGTGGAGTAAAATCCTTTCGTATTTTAAAAATTTATTAGAATTTGTCAATGATAAATACCAGAACAGCTATAACTTAAATTATAATGCGTCTTGACAATTTAAATATATATAAGAATGGACTAACCTGAGCGAACGATTACAAATGCTACATAATCTCAGGAGGCGTGGAGGATTAATTCCCCTAGCTTCGTAGGTTGCGCCCCTGCCTGGCAGCAGGATATAAGACAGAGTGCTCTTGCCCATTTCCATACTACGTGGTGTGCTCTATTCAAGAAAAAATTATATTTTTATAGTTAATTGATACTAAGCAAAAGTATGCCAGAATGACCATTATGGCGTATAAGGCAATTACATATAAATAGTTAAGATAAGCATCATGATTGTACTTTCCACATCTAGTAAATCAACACTGTAGATTTCAAAAATATGATTATATTTTCCCGAGTATAGCTGTGAACGCAACTATGAAGTAATCATAGCTACTTGTTTGGATTAATAGTTATGGGTAAATAAATGGGAAAATTTTTAGCTTAAATTACATCAGATCTAGAAATTGATGATTACAAACAACGTATACTAAGAATCGATTGTAAGTTCAGCGCACCCCATAATATGTACTAATGAATTAAGCCAGTAAACCCCATGCCATTATAGATTATATAATTTTCCAAAAATAAATTCATCCGATCGACATTACCTCTATTATAAATTATCGCCAAATTTTGTCAACTGATAAATGTAGCACTTCAAACAACACTTTTAACAAAAAGTTTGTTACTATTCCGGCAATATTAGACATCGAAGAAAAATTTGGAAACGATGATATTCTTAATTAATAGTATAATCTTGTTCGAATATAGGAACGAGTCCAATTAATAAAAAGAAAATATATATTTGATGTACGCTGTGCTATGGTATAAAGAATATTTAATTGATAACTATAAAATGTAGTTTGGAACATTCGCATTAAATGTGCAGAACGAATACTTGGCAAATTCCTCCAACAGTATATTTACAATGTAAAAATACATACTCACAAGTCACAAGTACTTCATCTTGATTGATCTTGGTGTGGTCCATTGTTGTACGAATTACTAGAATTTGTTATATAATTACAAAGGATCAAAGGGTTCTACCCAGGGTGTTTTGACGTTTCGGGCCGCTACTCCTTACGTTTGGGAGGAGTTTCGGCAAATAAACCTTCAGAGGAAAGGATATCGGCTTCGAATTCCCTTATAAGAATTATGTGAAGTGGATAAATATAATATTATTTCTAATTATATGATATTGTTGCAATCCAATATGGGAAGTCAAAATGCCAGCCATCTATCTGAGAGTTTAACAAATGTACTTTAGAAGGATCCAAAATTTTATAGATTATTACTCAATGCTAAATAATAAGCGAACCTACATCATATACTACAGTATTTGTTGATCCTTTTTGAAATTTACCAGAAAAATTGATAATATTATGACAGATAATTAACGTAAATTCACCTCTTGTACAGGTAAATTTCAAAAGTGTGATGTAGAATTTTCTCTGAAGTAAGCCTTTCCACACTCACCGCTTATAGAGGTATACCAAAATTGCCACGCGAATAGAGGTCCCGATTAATAGAGATTAATTGAATATATGGTGTAAGAAATAGGTTGGGGGACAATGGCCGCCACACTTTTCGTTACCATTACGACAGCAAAAGTGCCGCTACGCCTTAAGAAATCCTGGGAAGAACCTTGGATTATGTAGTGAGTTTGGGCCGATATCATGAGAGCCCTACTATTATGATGTAGTCGATAATAACATAAAGATAATAGATAACTAATTTACACAATCACAATAATAGAAATGAGGTAAGTGAATGAGACTAAAGATAACTACCTAATATAGTAATAAACTAGAGTAAACTAGAACACCCACGAAGGGATTGTATGATGTAACTTAACGGTCTAAGAACACTATATCACACTAGTACTAAATGCATCTTATAATAATCTCAAATTGACTACATTCGAAAGATTGAAGAGCCAGTAACTGGATAAGGCAAAGTTAAATGTGCATATTTGCCAAAAGTACATGTATTCTCAGTTTAGACAAAGTATTGACTGTGCGTATTGTCCACATAAATCCAATGTCCTTACCTTGTGAAATTCCACCATAGAAGTATTTGGGCATTCCCCTGCTCCAAAATTCATTAGAGGTTGGCAGTCCTTATACTAGAGTAGGCCATGGGAATCTCTAAATAGGGAATCAATCATGTCGTTCAATGCCTATCAGATGTGTTCATTATTGCTCAAAGTACTATAAACTCGATAGAAATGTATCCTTCTTTGTTTAATAATAGTGAATTACATAGTTATGCCTTGTAGAAAACTTAAGCATTTGATATTGAAGAGTCTAGCATGTTAAACTATCAATTTCAATCATCGCAATCTGTCATACTGTAATCAACAGGGTGCGTATTGAGATAACTCAAGCTCAAGATTCAGTATGAAAAACTATATATATTCATCAAGAAATGATTCAGAGTACAATGAATCTCAAAAGATATTGTTGTTTCTGCCGTCCCATTATTCTGATAAATATTTTAAGGAGAGTAAAATTATGAACGCATATATGTTGCAAACAGAGGCTTATGATTCGTATGTGTCTAATGAGAAAACATCTCCATTACAGTCAGATAACTTGCTACACGCCACCATTTATCTGAAGATAATTTTGAATTAGTTTGTAGCAGATTCAGAAGTCTATTGGCAAGTAGAGAGAGCCTCGGCAAAAACAGACGTGGAACTCTATATTATTCTATTTCTCTGAAGTAATTCCTCCTGTATCAACGAATAATCTTCGAAAGAGAAGAGTAGCAGTTGATTCTGATTTCCTAGAACAGTGGTTCTCAAAGTGGGCCATAGAGGCCCTAGGGAGCATTGGAAGCATATTGGGGGGCGAAAGCATCCACAATGATCGTTACGAAAACATCACAATGAACAATCCATAAATTGTAAATAGGAAATTTTGAAATGAATAACCAATAATCAGTGTAAATAAACAACGGCGACAACGCAAATAAGAATATTGAATTCTTCAAAAACTTGCGAGACAATCGCAAAACGATGATAGAAATCCTTGGAAAATTGGACGCACAAAATATGGATGGTATCATACAACATTCGTTGGATTTGAAAGTGGAAATTTCACTAATCGTAAATTACAAAACTGTTTGCGAGTGATTAAATCAGAATTCAATCAAATTCTAGATTTTCGAATAAGTATTTAACAGATTTAATTGATACGCTAAAGTATTTCCTTGTATTTCACCAGGGAGGTTAAATTTCTGGGCATAATTTGCAGTGCAAACGTGAGAATATTCAAGTTTGATTAATCTTTTGATTACACCAGTATAAACACGAGTAGAGTTGTAATAGAATATTGTAGAATATTGAGAAAAACTATATATTTATATCGTAGTACACATATTGAATTATGTATTAGAGTGTAATGTGGAACTACCAGAACGCAAAAGATTTCGAGAGCAATCAATTTTTGTGATAATCTATCATAGGCGCCAAAGTTTGGGTATCTGGGGGTCTGGACCCCAGGCTTAGAGGTGGAGACTGTATCTTCATGAAATTTACATAGAGGTGTAAGCAATTTTGTATATTGACTCCGCCAGAATTGCTTTTGTTCCCTAATTTGTTTAAGGTCGAGGTAACAACGACAAAGCCACCATTTCACCTCCTTCCAGTACTGGATACCAATGCCGTCGGATGAAAATTCGCCACCATCGAGTCAAACGCTGATGCCAGGGCCGGTCCTTGAGGCGGTTTCAAAATTTGCCGCCCTTCACCCAATTTTGAGTACTCAACGAGTTAAATCTATTATGCCGCCCAAGGCGACTGCCTATTCGTCTAGTGGAAGCCCTGGCCCTGGCTAATGCTAATAATCAAACGGGAGGCCTTGAATTTAATCAATTGCAAACTGGAATCATGCTGCTTTCACTGAACTTCAGACTCCTATGAGTCAATTGCGCTAATATTAACCAACTCAGATTTCACAACACCGGCATATTTCAAACTGGTTACGAGTGTAATTAACTGCAGTATTAAGCATCCTATCATGTCGTTTCTCCTGACAAAGTTTGATCCCAGCACTCATCTTGTTACATGCTTCTCTTCTGGGTGAAAGTTCACACGCAGGACGCACTACACAGCTTCCGTAGCCTTCTTCTCCCTCAGACCACCCATATATAATGTAGGTGAAACCAAAACAGCGTGGACAAGAACGTGCGCCAGAAGTTTCTCTTCCATAAGCAACACCATCTCGAGTTGATATCGAATTGCATTAATCAGGTTCAGGTGAAGTGAATTGAGAACCAGCAGTCCCTGATTAGTACTTGGATGGAAGTATATCATCTGAAATCTGGTTTTCGAAGGCAAGGAAGTCAGTAGAGGTAGCGGAGATGTAATATTGGAAGGAATGGACACCAAATTATCGCTAATAATTGTTTCAAACGGTAGAGTAGTCAAGATTTGATCTTCATATTCGTCTGGTTGGGTGGGAAATTCTGAAAGAGGAGGAGATGGAATAGCTGAATAGGATTGATTATTAGCATCACATTGATACTCATGTTCAATTCCTTTTGACTCTACGGTTAGAACTTCTACCTAACGAGGTTGTGCAATGTACCTCTTCTGGAAGATTTTAATGTCATCTTCAGTGAATGGTAGGCCAAAACTCACATGGATGCCAATATTTGTCAGTTCCATTGACGGCTTCTTGCTGTAAACAGCTTCATACGGAGTCCTCCGGGTGGCAGTGTGATAGCTAGTGTTGTGATTCCATTGCACCCACCTTAGGTACTTCACCAATAATAATCATTGTTGTTACCATGCATCATTTCGAAAAGACCTTTTTTGATGTAGCGGTTAGCTCGCCCACAGCACCTTCAAGACTCTGGGTGTCTAGGCTTTCCATCGACAATTGTATTCTTGGTAATTTCGTTACTAGGATATTGAAGAGGAGATCATTAGAGAATTCCCTACCATTGTCTGAGTGGAGGATGTGTGGTGGTGCAGAGTCACAGAAAAAATCAAGCAACTTCTCACATACCTCTTCAGCTGACTTAAGTTTGAGCGGAGCCAGGTTGATCTTCTAGGCAAAATTATCAAAATAGACAAAGAGATATTTGTAAGGGATAATCCCATCTGTGGACAAGTTAACGGCGAGATTTTGATCGCTCATATCGATCAAGTTTATATGAGGCCTGCAAATAGAATCGGTGGATATGGTGGGTTTCACAATCACACTTTCTAGGGACTTCTTTGCTTTCGTTAGAAGGCACACCCAACAAGTCTCACAAAAGGCCACATGATTTTCGATCAACCGAGATATTTCAGTGCAGCCTCCTTAAGAGTTTGGACTCAGTAATTCTGGAATTAGGGTTCTTCGGAGGGATGATTAAGATAAATTGAAGTCTGTTTATGTAATGTTAAAAGTTTTCGCGGAGAGAATGTAGAATACAGTCACAAAGATCCAAATAGAGATAGAACCTTTCGTGAAATCCCTCAAGTGACCCCAAAGGGGAAAGATGGGGCTGTACCAGGGTTTCTAACAGTTAGTCCATCATACTAACAAACTAATACTAAGCGCAGGCGTTCCCTAGAATTAAGAGAAGATGAACTATTCCACGAAACTTTGACATTTAGCTTGAAATCAGAAGCTGAAGAGATAGATAAACTCAAAATGAACAGATTTCCAATATTTAGACAAATTACCTTTGCTATTCTTGTCTAAAACATGAGTATTATGGTATCCTGAGCCAAATAGTATTGTTTTCATGCACCCAAGTATGGTAAATATGTAATTGATAGTGAAATCCTATCTATCTGTTAGAGTATATTGTAATGGAGAACATTGTTTGCTTTCGCTAACGTCAATAAGCGCTGTTCGACAATATTAACAATACTTGGTGAAGCATCAAAATCAGGGGTGGGCAAACTATTTTCTGTGAGGGCCGCATTGTAATTCCAAATTTTTATGCGGGCCTTCTGACCTACTACTACTTTCCATGTTCTAATATTTTACAGAAACTCTACTAGCTAATTGTAATATAAACGATAATTATACGTAACAATTCACCAATATTGTATAATCAGAACAATGAAGGTGATTCTTGAAATTTTCGAAGCCCTACCAAGATACAGAACTAATAATGAAAACTAATAACGAATTCATTGCTAAGTCAGGAAGGGATCGCGGAAAGTTCACTTTGTGTCTATATATACATCTCCCAGATAGATCACTTAATCAAATTTTCCATGGGACGAATTTCCGAATGCGCAGGAAGAGTAAGACAATGATCAACTAATTAGAGTTCTCAAAATACTTAAGCCAGGGGAGCGTAGTTTGCCCACCCCTGATCCAAATCAACAAATCCAAGTGAATTGTATATTTCTAAGACAAATGCTATCCATATTTCTTTAGCAAGAGGCCATATTCAACAGGCCATAAACACTTTACAAACAAATGAATCAGATATAGAATTACCTGAACATCTAGAACTTTCAATATTGCAATTCATACAATGCTAATTAGAAAACATTCTTGTTCCTCAAGACAGACGTAGATATAATGTACTACACAAATATTGGCCCTAAACACGTTGTATTTCTCCAGGATGTAATAAATATCTTCAGCAATGCCTTGTCTAACTCTTCCTCATGAAAATACTCTTGTCAATGGCCTTGAAAGTGACTATTTTACCATCTTCAAACAAGAGAGTCGTTCTTTCGTGATGCTGAAAATACATTATTGTCCAAATGGACGAAATTCATGTGAAATCGGATATTTCATACATTGGTGGTAGGATATACGGGACTAGTTTGACGCCAGAAGATCCAATCAAAACTGTATTCGTAATTATGGTATCTAATCTCCATTAAAATGGTCTTGTTTTGTTTGTCTATTACACTGCCCCTTTCATTCTGCAGAAAAGATATTTACGATAGTGGTATCTTGTGTCCAAGATATTGAGTGTTGTGGCCTATTCATAGATATTATCTCTACCGACCACTATTCTCTCGATGTAATATTATTTAAACTTTTCTCTAAAAGTGCTAAGCTGGAAATTCAAGTTGCTCAACCTTCTAATTAAAATAGAATAATATTTCTCACCTTTGATTTGGTTCATATTTTAAAGACAATATGAAATAAATGGTTAAATCTGAATTCAAAGAGTAAGAGTTTGATTTAGCCTAATTTTTAAGATATCTGAACAGATTATTGTTCCTAGCCTTTGAGAATGTGCTCAGCTTCTTTGCGTGATGTCTGCATCATATATTGTTCTGAGAAAGAAAGTTTGCCAAAACTAGCTCCGCGGTTAATATTAAAGCATATTTTCTCTCTAATTTAGAGCGTCAGAATGTGAAACTAGCTTTAAAAACCATACCACAGTGTGCCAAGATCGCCATAATGGCGTATTAAGGTAACAATTACAACTAGGCATGCTTTATTTGGTCTATATAGTAAATAGACACCGTAAATATCGAAAATTATAATTTAAATTTTCCGTAGTATTACCACTATTGGGAATATGAGGTCATTTCGGTGATTGTATTATTTATAACATTCATGGTTCAATAATATTATTTGTTAATTCTATGATTGAATTTATGGTATCAAGTCAAGTTTCCTACTAGTATCGATTATAGCATAAATATAATACTAGCTATTATATAATAATGAACCAGGGGTGTAGCTTTTCCCTTTACAACATAATAGAGGGGATTATATCTTGCGGAAACTGTTACTAAATATATAAACTTAACCTCGAATATTCTTTAAGAAATTATCATTCTCCAATAATATGCTATTATATAAGAGCTTGGGGACTATATTGTTCACAGGCACCAGAATTGCTCATCTTGGTGGATGTAAAACGATTCTGCACTAATAGAGGATCATTACAACACAGAAAGTGAACTAGAATATCTCACAAAATGTCAGAGAATGATGCTTTTCTGGCAAGATTTTTCCTGTACCAGCTCACGTACTTATTACAAGCATTTAGACATTCTTCTGATTGATTTTGCAATCCTTTGTCGTTATTATATTGTCCAATAATCTTGAAAGAATGGAAAGTAGCTTGTGTAAAGAGGAGGTGATGTTCGCCATGAAACTGAACTAAGATGTATTCATAAGTTTCTTTACATAATTCTTCCATTTATTACAATTGATTAAGTTACAGTTGTTCACAAGTCGTAACTCCATGGATAGATTAGTCTGGATCTTCACAAATAAGGGTTATCAGATGAATCAATGGAAGAAGTTTTTGAATTTTTACCTTTGCTCGCTCCAATCTCTAACCAGTCCAACAAATAGGCATATTTATCGATTGGCGCTCTGTGCAAGACTCCACTAAAAGAATCCTTGTTGATGACCTCCTTACACACTTGTGAAGTATCGCGATGGTAAGAATTGTTACAGACTAATTCTAAAGCTAGAGCAGCTAGTAGTTTAGGCTGGACATTTCTCTTTCAGCTAAGAAATGAGTATGGTCTAAACGACTGCTCGGTATAAATCTGGAAGTTTGAAGATTGCAATCAAGAAGATGCTTTCTGAATCATAGACAATTACTTCAGAGAAATTTGACTTTCAGAAATAGAAACTTTACGAAAAAGTACTAATCCAGGATCGAGTGAAATTCGCTTCTTCTTCGGAATGGAAGTTGATAGAGGTGAGGTATTTTAATAGAAGGTCAAATCCTCCAAGGTTTCAAGATAGCGCTTATTCCAGGAATACACTCTGGATGATATAAGGGACTTGAACTTATATAGAATATCCGGATGTTCTTTATGTGAAATATTCATATCATCAATAAGAAACTGCGCTGTTACTTCTTTAGGAATTTGCCCTTTGAAATAAAGATACTATAAGCGTCTTTGTTGGCCATAATAGTGGCCTTTAATTCACTAGGTGCTATTATTAGACATAAAAGATTAAAAGTATTTTTGTGAATCATATAAATTCACATGAGGAGGAGGATATGTAGAAATTACTCGAAATTCGAAAAATTCGAAAAATAGATTTTTCCGATTTTTTGTCCGGCCCAAGCATTGATGTACTAATAATATATTTGTGCGCTCGGATGCACGTCTGAAAATTGGTGTATAATTTCAACAAAGTAAGCACCCTATGCAGTAAACAATAAATTATCGTCCTCGTTTGTCACCTGATAGATGCAGCACTCCAAACATTATATTAAACTAAATATTTCCCTCCAGACCATCAAGACTAAACAGCCAAAAAGATTTTTTGGAAACAATGATGCTTATATAATTGCACAACTGTTCTAATATACGAAAAACGTCAAATTGATGATTAGCTACAGACGAAATACAGTATATAGATTTGGAATAAAATCATTGCTAATGTAGTTAGATATTTACTATTGCGGTTTGATATTTAAAATTTTCTATAATATGCTTACTTTAGCTGGCGGTAATTGAAATTCCTATAGGTCATACATACAATCATCAATATTTTCCTACTAAGTCGACGATGGAGATTCACAAAAAGTGCTTAAATTCGTAATTGAAATTTTGCCTAATACGCCATATCGACACACTGTGCATACATGAATCTACAATATCTGTTCTAATGAGTCAAAATGACCAACGTTGTGTGGCTAATACATCCACTATTTCAGATTTTGTCAGAATAATCTCTCCTCTATGGAAAAATGTCCGATATAAATGTTCCATACAAGTGTGTCTGTTTAAATGACCCACCAGCTGAATCATTCGGTTTAACGACTATCGCTTCTCCTTCTTAGATCTTATAGTCAATTGATTAGATGCTCGGGAATCTCTCCCTGGGAAAGATGGGAAATTATCCAAACATACTTTCAAAAGCTTAAGACTAGGGTCCCAATCCCGGGATCCCGATCCATTTTCACCCGTGATTAGATTTTGAATCCCGGGATCTATCTCATTCTCTGGTATTAACAAAGCAATGAGGTAACTCAAATGTATTTTATCGCATGATACATAATCCTATTTCTATTAAGGTATATTCTGTAAATGTAAGTTGTCAAGTATTTGTTGAATTGATTGATTAGACAATTACACCTTAGTTTCAGCTAAATCTAAACTATGTCTTCTACAATCATGTTTATGTTTTATTCGAAACAATGAGAAAAATAATCACGAACCATTAACGTTAGTTAATAGTAGTTTCTTACTTTAGCTTCTATATAATCATTCTACTACTGTTCTAAATATATTATTAAATGTTTATATGACATATCTATTTCCTAAACAAATATATAGGATCATACAATTGTTCCGCCAATTCCGGTATTGGAACCCCTACTAAAGACATGCTTGCATTGTTTTACCACAAATGGCCAACTATCTAACAGAAATTTGTGGATATTCATACCTTCCAACTTCTTTCATACAAACTGACCCATTAGAGTATCGATTCGGACTTTATCGCATGATGTCAGGTGCCAACTACCATATCTCTTATCTTCATGTATTAGAATGAACGTTGTCTGAAATTTTCAAATATTGTAAATCTATTTGCCTATCAGTCCGAATCATGTAATAATTCATTACAAGAAATTACACAGTATATTTCACCTGAAGAGAAGCTATTTTCGGAAACTGATATTGATCTTGACCCTTTCCTTAATGTAATTTCTGATCACCAGCATTGAGTGTGATATCGGAACAATTCAATCAATAGCTTTCATTGCCGGATATGCTGCACTCCAATAGCTGAAACTAAGTCCACCATGTCACTTATGCCAAGATTTATTAATAATTGATAAGGATTTCGTAATTCATGAATCAACTGGATTTCAGTATAAAACACTTGAGCAGACTTATCGTACAGGTCTGAATTATCCTTCTGGACTAGTCTTGGATTCCATAATCACTATTTGGAAGATTTTCACAGTTATCGAAGGAAATGTAGAAGTGATGAGAATATTTGTTGAAGGATTATATAGACAGATTCTATTGGATCTTGTGTGGACTATTAGTGATGGATGTTGGAGAGAACAATACCCCTCTTCCAAGTGAAATAGGTCACCTATTCTAAGAAAAATTGTATTCACTGAAGCGAATTGTTAAATAGCTAAAAAGTGCAATATTACAATTCTAAGTTAGATTAGAGCTGATTAGATAAAGTAAAGTTGAAAAAATTGAATTCATCGTACTTCAGAGGAAGAACAGCTAACAGATCCTATATTGAGATCTTCTGTTTCATCTATTCGTACTTGTAATTTAACTCAATACAATTTTTCTTGTAGTTTCTATATATTTTATTGAGAATTAAAATACTAATTGTTACATTCCTAACTAATTATACTTGGGCAATATAATGATGGAAAATCCATCCATATTTCATCCAGAATTGCGCCCATGATCCCAATTTCTCTTAATAATATGTAGTCTTATGTTTAGTAGACTAGGTTTGACCATATTTGGCAATAAAAAGAAGAAATCACCATTTTCACAGTAGATCGACGAATCAATCCCTGGTCCATATTTCAAATATCAATACTATTGCAGCATCACCTTGCACTCATAGTTGTGTGTACATGTTGCTTACATACCATTTTGATGCTGGACACAAGATATGTTAAAGATCAAGCAACAATGAAAGATTTCGATCGATTATTGAAGAATGGTACAATTTAAGAGCAGATGTTCATTCTCCTCATAGTGGAATTTCAACTACAGGAAAAGTGTCCCGTGATTGCTTTAAGAATAAGAGGGACTTTGAGGTGGGCAATTCCATCAATGAATCCATCAGATAAGATTGCATTAGAGGTCGTTCAATTTTCTTATTACACGTTTGATAAAGAGCGATGAACAAATCAATACAATCAATTATGAAGAGAAACTTACTAATTCATCCTCTTAAAGTTCCTATGGGCAAATATAACACCCTCGTTGCATAAATTACCCGCTCATTCTTATCAATTAAATGAGAGCTATAACAATAACTATGGCTTAAGCAATCTCTCAGAAGAGTTTCTAGAGTAGTGCAATAAGTATGTGAGGCGATTTAGAGAAAGTGTAGCATAAAAAATTCATTTTCAGACAATGTCAAAACATCCAAACACGAAGAGTGTGCTGTAGTGAAACAATTTTGGTAGGAAATATGATTAGCAAATATGATAGCAATAAAGTAGAGCTAACTAGAGAACTAACCACAGCATACAACACATCCTAAAAGTCAGAAAATTAAGTCATATTTAATAGGTGAAGTGTGTTACGTTATTGTCGCCTGTTGTGATGAGTTTAAATAAACTTGTTGATATTTTGGGGTACATAAATCGATTTCCTACAAATTTCCTACACACATTTTTACCTTATTTACCCATTTCTCTTAAATTGACAAACCGTGAGTATAGTACATTGTTTTTGTAATCCAAAACTCCCATAACCCTGATTTGAAAACGTGATTTTCATTCATCCGAGAAAACCTTTCGTCGAAGATAGAAAAGTTAATATATAATATAATTGTATTATAGTATAGCTGAGCTATACATAAGTTATTTGCATTAGATAACATATAATATTTTGTCCGAATAAACTATTGTATAGTAGGATATCCCCTGGATAAACTATATTCATTACTTTCGGTCGCAAAGAAGGAAGTAATAATTGGTGCATGCAAGCTGAAATATACTTCTATAGAAATATCATCTCTTGGATTAATGTCATACATGCCGTCAGGTAGGCTACAAAGCAGTAATAAAGTTAGCCAAAGTGGCCTTAAGCTAAATCCGAGGAACGAAGTGGTAAGTATACGTCCGCCTGTTGAGCAGCGACCTAGCAAGCGAATCGAGCTAGTATCAAATTAAAACTTGATAATCGTGAAGGAGATCGAAAATCGCTAGTATAATTAAACCAAAATGATTTGACAATAATTTTACGATGTTCCTAATAGAAAAGAATATTCATAAAAATGTGTTATCCAATGTCTCATCAGTTTATCCTTCGGATATATTATTAAAGAATATTCAAGACACAGCAGGGCTGGATTCTGTTAGCCAGTTAAGCAGTTAACCGGCGTTGTATCCAGTAAATTGCTAAGAAAAAAATATACTTGGTCAACCAAACAGTGTCAATTCAGCCAATAAATTTAGTACTCCTAAGGTTCTCTAGTGGTACGAATCTATATCCTCCGGATAAACTATTATACAATAGAATATCACCAACATAAACTAATGATAGAATATCCAGGGATAAACTATTATATAACAGAATATCCCCGGATTAAATATCACTAGCCCGGTTGATTGCTAGGTCACTGCGCGATTGGCGGAATTATGGCTGAGTTGGTCCATTGTTCTAGCATAAGTATGAAATAGCCACATTTGTCAGTGCTTTTGGGTTGCTACGCGATGGGATATATTCAGCAGTACGCGCCTCGAGGTTAATTTATCGGAAATTATTTCATTATTATCAATGTCGATCCAAATTCCATTTAAAGGCTTTCTGTGGAAGTCCTGGAGCTCTGACGTGCTTTTGGTTAGTGATCTCGGAACATAGTACCTCGTGTATGGAGAAATTCTCAAAGTAGTCGAAATTTGGAAAATTTTCAATGTTTGACAGTCATGATGACGTAATAATTTCATGATGAGTTTGCAGTTGTTAAAGTGACCTAGTGAGGACATTTGCCCTATATTGTGGGTAAATGTGATTCAAACTTCTACCATCTATCATAGATACAGTCAGGGGACAAAGTATTCGAACACACAAATATATTATCATAAATTGTATACTCAGTCCCGCTCCTATATATTGTGTAGTCTATATTCGTAGCTGCTATCTAGTAATTTGCATAGGATAACACGTTTTTCACGAATTTCAAAAAAATATTTTCGATTTACACTTTTGAAGGTGTTAATTATGAATAATTATTAGATAATTATTGATAATCAAAATACGTGGTAATTCAAAGCCTATTAAGAATCTATAATTTCTGACTTGATATTTGAATTCTACGTAGGCGAGTTACCCCAGATTGAAATTTCCAATCGGATTGAACAATTTATACCAAAGTTATAGAAGAATTTCAATTTGTCTCACTTGTGCCACTTTTTCAAAAAGTGACACAGGTGGCAGAAAAAAACGTCACTACAAGGAACTCAACTAGGGCTAGGAGGAATAAGTCGAAGTAATATTTTCGAATGATATGACTATGCTAACCCTTGAATTACGAAATAACCTCTTGGTAGCGGCCACTTGTGCCACCTTGGGCAAAAGGTGGCACAAATGGCACAAATTGAAATTCATCTATAACTCTGGGAAAAATTGTTCAATCCGATTGGAAACTTCAATCTGGGGTAACTTGCCTACGTAGAATTCAAATATCAAGTCAGAAATTACAGATTATTAATAGGCTTTGAATTACCACATATTTTGATTATCAATAATTATCTAATAATTATTCATAATTTCCACCTTCAAAAAGTGTAAATCGAAAATATTTTTGAAATTCTTGAAAAACATATGTTATTCTACGCAAATTACTAGATAGCAGCTACGGATATAGACTATACAATAAATAGGAGCGGGAAAGAGTGTACAATTTATGACAATATATTTCTGTATTCGAATACTTTTGTCCCCTGATTGTATATAGGCTGAGCGGTGACTGATAATGACATTTAATTATGTCAAAAGGTGTTAATACTCGTCCAAGACTCAAATATTCAGAGCCAGAACCAAAATACCTCTGTAGGTCACAAATCGGCCCCCGGGGTCCTTCAGTTTCTTCAACCATTCTGGACATAAAAACACAAATATAGATAAAATATTCAAGTTTACTATTAAAACGTAATATATATCTGTATCAATGTGGAAAAAAAATATATACATATATACAGTCAAGGGACAAAAGTATTCGACCACACAAATATATTGTCATAAATTGTATACTCTTTCCCGCTCCTATATATTGTGTAGTCTATATTCGTAGCTGCAATCTAGTAATTTCCATAGAATAACGTATGTTTTTCAAGAATTTCAAAAAAATATTTTCGATTTACACTTTCTGAAGGTGTTAATCATGAATAATTATTAGATAATTATTGATAATCAAATATGTGGTAATTCAAAGCCTATTAAGAATCTATAATTTCTGACTTGATATTTGAATTCTACGTAGGCGAGTTACCCCAGATTGAAATTTCCAATCGAATTGAACAACTTTTACTAAAGTTATAGAAGAATTTCAATTTGTCCCACTTGTGCCACTTTTTGAAAAAGTGGCACAGGTGGCAGGAAAAAGCGCCACTACAAGGAAATCAACTAGGGTTAGGAGGAATAAGTCAAAGTACTATTTTCGAATGGTATGACTATGCTAACCCTTGAATTACAAAATAACTTCTTGGTAGCGGCCACTTGTGCCACCTTGGACAAAAGGTGGCACAAATGGCACAAATTGAAATTCTTCTATAACTTTGGTAAAAGTTGTTCAATTCGATTGGAAATTTCAATCTGTGGTAACTCGCCTACGTAGAATTCAAATATCAAGTCAGAAATTATAGATTCTTAATAGGCTTTGAATTACCACATATTTGATTATCAATAATTATCTAATAATTATTCATAATTAACACCTTCAGAAAGTGTAAATCGAAAATATTTTTTTGAAATTCTTGAAAAACATACGTTATTCTATGGAAATTACTAGATTGCAGCTACGAATATAGACTACACAATATATAGGAGCGGGAAAGAGTATACAATTTATGACAATATATTTGTGTGGTCGAATACTTTTGTCCCTTGACTGTATATATACGTATATTAGGGTGTTTTGAAAAATATTATTTCGCTCAATTTCTTTCAGCTGGAGTAATTTGGGGTGTGGTTGGATGTCATTTACCCTAATATATATAAAGAACCTAACATTTTGATCCTTACACCATGCAACAAATTCATTTAGGTTGATACAATGGAAAAAGGGCCTTATTTGTCCGGTTCATGACATACTTCTATTTATCCTCGATCCCTAATATCTTCCCAAAGAATCTGCTTTCTGTATTCCACTATAAATCACAACTTAATGTTTTTGATTGTAAAATATAAGGATTTCTATGTTGTTACTATTATGATTGTACATTAACTAATTGATAGGTGGTAAGTTTTCTCTAGAAATGGCTCTGTTAAGTATGTACCTATGTCGTCTTGATGACCGCATCGTTTTATGGATGCTTCAGTAAGCTCTTTGACCCATATTTCTACATTCTGGGAATGACAAGGATAGGATGGAATTAACAATGGTTTATCAATGGCTGATATGTAGCTCCACATCTGTGAAATTAGCCGTCAATGGTGGTTCTGTAATTGATAATCAATCAAATTCTATAAGATGTGAATAAGTTGAAGCGATAAAATTTATCTTTGGAACTTTAAATTTCCTCTGCTCGGTTGGATGGCCCAAATTCCGTGAATTCACAACTTTCCGACACTTCAGGATAGTTTCTACGGCTCTCTTTCTTGGATCTGGGGAATTATCTGAAAGCATAGATATAAGGATATTTTCTGGGCGACTCCAATACCGATTTGTTTGAAGTATTCTCTGAGTATCAATTCTGTCAGGCACTGGTGATTCCTTAGATAGTTGAACAAGATAGAAGAATTTTTGGCACCATCACTTAGAGTCCAAAACTCTTTGAAGCGAGACCATCCTGGAACATACTGATTTAGGAATAAAATTCACGATACGAATTAGTTCAGAAGTTGGAGTTAATTTGGAAATATATAACCGAAGGATTCTGTTTAGAAGTGTAATTCATCTTGAATTATTAAGAATACCCGGTTCCTTAGTCAGTAAGTTCCCTGTGCAATGATATGGGCCATTTTGAACAGCAAGTGCCACCTCATATAAATACTCTTGATCTGAACTATGTTTCTTTACAAGTTCAACTGGTATATATTTTACTTTCCTGGAAACTGGCTCAAAATGAACAAGAAGAAATTTTGTAAGATCTTTTTTGATTTCCTTACAAATAGGCTCAGTGTTGAATTTGGTCCATTAGTCACTCCATCAATTTCTTTGAATATGTGCCTTAGTAGCAACTCGTTTGTATGAAGGCCACGGACAGCTTGTTGACACGGTTTCCCAACTTAATCCCAATGAGTCTATTGATGCCTCCATGAGGTCCAGTATTTATTGGAGTTCCATCGCACCCTAGTACGATTAAATTGGCACCAGTTTCCAGGATGATATCAAATATATCACTGACTATATCTGTTGCTTTTCCTGATTTTGGTAATACGTGATCATTATAACGGCTTCCTAGTTTTGCCACAATTACTTCATGGCATTCATTTTTAGTGATGTACTTGAAATATGTATTACATTTAACTTTTGTTAGGGCTTTATCTTCTCTGCCATCATAATAAAGTGCCATAATAGGTTCATTTGTATTCTTGAGGATATTATCCTTCTCTGCCACTTTTCCCCATCTCTCTCTTTCCCTGTGAAATTTGCTGTGGTCAATAAAGTCATTCAGATTTCCCTTTTTAAGTATACCATAATCTTGCAACTCAGTATTTGCAATGGAGGCTCCTGCACGGTCGTTATGCCATAGCTATCGCACATTCGAAAAAGGTGGGAGTATACAACGATTTTGATCACAGAGAGACTGTGGGATGCTTTTTGATTCATATGTTTCGTCACTTTGAACAGATTGGTTAGGATCGTCTTCTACAATCTCAAGGAAACTTTCGAGCCATAGATAGAGCGAACTGTTATCTCCAGTGTCCTTGTCCAGTACAGCTTTATTTCAATTTCTTCTTTCCTTTTTATCCTCTGTTTATAAATTTCTGATCCATTTTGGTCAATTCCGGTAAAACATATTTCTGATTGTTTTCCGGTCTTTAATACATTCAATTTCAAGGTCTAAGATTCTATTCTCTATTGGGCAGCTCCTACAAGGTTATCAAGAAGCTCGCACTTACAACATAAAATATCGTAAAGGCACTGAAATTTGCTTCATATTGTCATACTTTTTTCACAATTATTGTTATCTTTTTCCGTTCTTGCCATTTGAGAGTTTAAGACCGTCTTTATATAGATTTCTATTTTACCAATTATCCGCTTTTCGCTTATGACATTCGACATTTCTAGAACTTATTGACCTTCTTTATCCAGGAGAAATTTGCCGTTATGATCTAACTTCTTTTGCCATCTGACTAAACAAGATCTATCCCAACATTAAGGAACCCTTTAGTACTACATTGGCTATTTCTTGGGTCCTAGGATTTGATTCACCATTCGAAATAATATTATGCCTTTCAAGTGAAAAATAATTGTAAACATCAGTACACTATGGAAGCATATACTGATGTAATTTAGCCGGTTGACCAAATGAAGGGTGTACAGATTTACTGCGTAGATAATCTGCCAAATATGTAAAATCTAAGAATTATGCGAAATAATAATGTAAAAGAAAATTAAATGGCAATTACTAGTAGACAAAAATAATGCATATTCAATAGAAAGTTGTTAGGGATCGAGGATAAAGTAGAAGTATGTCATGAACCGGACAAATAAGGCCCTTTTTCCATTGTACCAACCCAAATGAATTTGTTGCATGGTGTAAACCACACCCCAAATTACCCCAGCAGAAAGAAATTGAGCGAAATAGTATTTTTCACAACACACTAATATATAAGTATATATACAGGGTGACACATAAATACTGTTACAAATATAAAAGGGCTGAAAACAAAAACTATTGGAGCAATCGTTCTAATATTCTAAATTATGTTTAGATATACTATAGGGTTGAAAATTAAGAAAGTATTACTCAAATATATCGCCTTTTGCCTTAATGCAGCTCTTCAGACGGACGATGAAGGAGTCTATACTGGCACACACATGCTCATCCGGAATCTTTGACCACTCTCTTAATAATGTACTCTTAAGAACCTCAACTGAACGATGGGGTGTAGCGTTAACCCTCTCCTCCAATATGGACCATATAGAGAAGTCGAGGGTTAAGGTCTGGCGACAAGGTGGTCACTCTTCGGAAGAAATGAGCCCGGAAAATTGGTCTTGCACCACTTTTGAGTAGCTTTAGCCTTGTGAGCTGGGGCAGAATCTTGCTGGATACCCATAGGTCGTTTCCAAAATGTGATTGTACCTAAGGCTTCAAGACATTCTCAGGAATTGATCCCGATAAACCGTTTGGCTGTTTTTCACACCTTGGGGGATAAATATCAAAGGTGTCCGACCAGTTGCAGTAACCCCGGCCCATACCATCACTGAAGCTGGTTTCTGCGTTCTAGAGACGCGGAAAGTAGATTCAGGCAAAAGTACTCTTATCGGTGGCTAAAATCCTATGATTTTGCTTGTTTAGGACCTGCTGAACAGTAAATAATTTCTCATCAGAGAAAAGGATCTGCTTGTGCCGACCATTGGTGAAACGTGAAAGCACGGCCTTGCATCTTTCCAACCTCATACTTTTATTTTTGGCTGTGAGGAGCTGTCTTTGTTCATTGCGTACGCTTTCATACCCAAATCATTACAAACAAGCCTCCGCATCGATTCCCTGTTGTATTTGTTCCAAAGGCCATTTTTCGGATACTTCGGGCGGGATTTCGTTTAATCCGTTGTAGCATCCTCTTGGTCAAAGAAATTGTCCGTGCAGTACGTGGACGGCCAAGTCGTGGTCGGTCTAACACCTCCCCTACATCAGCAAACCGTGACAAAGTTCGCGAAATAAACACTCTATTGTAACTGAGCAAAGAGGTAATTTCACTTCTACATTTTCCGGCCTTGAATAACTCAATAATAGTTGAACGACGAGTCTCCATTACAAAATGTTGAAATTATAAAACTTCTAAATGAGATATAGCTGGTGTGATTTATTGAGATAATATAGATATGTAGTACAATATAGTGGATAAGTTTCAACGCTATTGAATTATATTCATCCACAATATGGTAGTTTTAAAAGTTGTAACAGTATTTATGTGTCATCCTGTATGTTACGAGTGTATCTTAGCAGCCGATTCAAATCTCCACTAAAACACCTTTTCCTCAAAAAGTATGGGTTCTATTTGAAAAGAACCATACCAGTGTAAAGAAGAAAGTTGGTACATTTCATACCATCACTCATAATCGCCAAATTTTATATGATGAGTAAGCAATTTTGCATTACATTTTAGTCGAGGTTTTTTATTAATATCTCCTGAAATTATTGTGATAACAACTCATCATTTTAATCATATTCACATCTCACTTGGTACATTGTGTATATCCAATTTGAAATTCAAAAAATTATTTTTGAAAAGGCTATGAACGCCCGAACTTTACGCAGGAATTACATAGACGGCCAAATTGTACTTTAAATCAGTGGCTTTCAACCAGGGATATGCCCCCATTGGGGGGAATGGCAATACCGAAGAGGAGGATGAACGCAAGAGGGGGGATACATATCCGGAGAGAACAATCTATACTTAGGGTGTGTGTAAATAATCTAGTCAGAGGAGGCTCCTCGCTACCGCTACTTATTTTATATCTTTGTATTCAATTTCTCGCTCTTTAAAAACCCCATTTGCATATGACGTCGATAAAGTTAGTACTCAGATATAATTATTGTTAATACTTTGTAAGGGTGCGAAAAGATGCCATGCATCTGACAAATATAAATTGCTTTTGTATGACAATAAATACTATGTATTCGTTTGTGAATACGTTATCGATGTGTGATTCCAATAATATGAATAATATGGCATCCTATTGATCGATACAATTTTCATTTTACAATCTACATAAATATGACATAGAACTGTATCTACATTAATTCATTTTCAATCCTATCATTGCAAGACTTTATACAATCAGAAGATTATGTCCGAACCAAATGCAAAACGCAGAATTCGACATTATGATCCCTCTTATCTGCAGTTTGGATTCATTTATAGTCCAGACGAATTAAAACCTCTTTGCTTGATCTGCCATGTATGCTCGGCGAATGATTTTATGAGGCCTTATCATTTAAAAGCGCATCAATTTTCAAAACATCCCACAGAGGTGGGGCAACCAATAGAGTACAAGGCCTGTTTGAATCAACAAAAATCTTTTTCTCTTCACTCAGTCTACCGATTTGAAATGTTGTACTTTGGCATCCTATGAAGTATCTTCCCTAATCGCAAAGCTTAAAAAACCTCACACAGATCCAGAAACTCTAATCAAACCTTCACTGTTGGCTTGTGCCAAGCATGTTCTGGGAAGTGCGGCAGCTGAGAAACTAGACAAAATCCCGTTATCTAATGACATAGTAAAATGGAGGATTAGTGAAATTTCACAGAATTTAGAAGATAAATTGGTTCGGCTTATAAAGGATATTCCTATCAGCATTCAATTAGATGAGTCAACATTTGGAGCAGAATCTACTCTTATTGTCTGTATGCGTTTCATCGATAACGATTGCATAAAGGAAGAATTGCTTTTCGTTGATTATTTTGAATGTCGTTGCACTGGACAAGATATCTTCAAGATGGTTAGATCCTATTTTGACTCACATCAGATTAGTTTAAGCCAAGTTGTTAATGTCAGTACAGATGGAGCTCGAAATATGACCGGTAGAGATACTGGATTCTGGGGATGTTTTAAAAGGGAAGTACTGCAGTGCAGTTTTATCCATTGTATGCTTCATAAACAGGCGTTAGCTGCTAAAAATCTCCAGCCTGAACTTCATGAAACACTTAACCTTGCCATCAAAGTTGCGAACTTTGTCAAATCAAGTCCTTTGAACGAACGTATACTAAGAAAACTATGTGAAGATTCGGAAGCAGAAGACGACGTCCTCTTTTTCCACACAGAAGTTCGCTGGCTTAGTAGAGGAAAAGCTCTTGAACGAGTATATACTATTTATGATCAGTTATGTGAATTTCTAGATCAGAAACATTTCTCGAGACTGAAGTATTTTCATCTATCTATTTCAAACTGAAATTAGCCTATCTTACTGAAATCTTCTCTTACTATAACCTGAGTAATCTTAGGTTGCAGGGAGCTGGGATTTTTCTTCAAGCTGCTATAGAAAATGTGACTACATTTCAAAATAAGTTGAAATTCTTTCGTTTACGTATACTGAGCAACCAATGGAACATGTTCCCACGTGTAGAAGCAATTCTTTCTCTTTCATCACATCTTGAAGTTAAATTTACTCCCCTTGTCGAAGAACATTTGATGAATCTAGTTACTGATTTTTCCAATCGCTTTTCGGACGTTCCATCAATCCCTAAATACCTACTAAGTCCGATAGATATGTCACAGGAAGATATGATGGACTTAGACGACATCCTAGTAGACGAGTTGTTATATTTACAGGCAAATAAGGAGGCAAAAGCTAAATATTCTTGTGCTAACAAAACGAAATTCTGGTTTTTAGTGAAGGGGGTGGCACCAAATCTTTTCAAAAAAGCTGAAAGATTGCTTTTGCTTCCATTGCTAACAGCATATTTTTGTGAGAATACGTTTGCTTCAGCAAATTTTCCTAGGTCAAAACACCGCAGGCGACTTGACTTCAGGGAAGATTTAAGGATATCAGCATCAAGTTATAGTCCAGATATTGAAATATTAGCATCTAATAAGCAACTACAAGGTTCGCATTATTACTGTTAATTTGAATTAAAAAAACTAATTTCAAATTATTTGTGGAGAGGGGGAGCCAAAAGGGAGGGAAAACTTCATGGGGGGGAAGGCCAGAAAAGGTTGAGAACCACTGCTGTAAATAATAAAGTATGTATGACATTACAGTGTACGTAAATTATGATAAGCATTTAGTATCATTTTCAATTCTATAGTTCCAATTCTATTGTGGTTACTAAATATTAATCAGAAGATATTTGAAATATAATAAATAACACAACACCATTGTAATGACAGTTACCATACATTATACAAAACATTGCTTTTTGAAAGAAAAGAGTAAGCAAATTGAAAAGTATTACAAGATACTAATTAATATTACAGTTTGTCTGTTCATCTTTTCTGTATTGAACTGATTGATGAACTAATGAGAAATACCGATCGAATTTACCTTGTCTATTAGAACAGGCTAAACCTAGAACAGGTGGTACTATTTATGCAAAATCTTTACAGCTATACGTATAAGGATGAGTAACAAATGCCTTGACCAAATAAGATTTTAAGAGACGTTCAACACTTTGATTTGTAATTATTAATGCCAGAATGGCAAGAGAATCGAGAGTTAACTCCAGGTTATGGGTCTCCAAATGAATGCTCCAAAAAATAGATAGTAACTTCTTTCTGATTCAAATTTGTACAAATTGTAAAATAAACGTTTGTAAGAGAGATTTGAAGATATAATTCCTAGATTGATTAAGATAATTGTAAGGATAAGAATATAGATTTCATGTTCGTTGTTTACTTTACTATGAAAATCTCTCCCAGAACTTTGCATATTGGTGTTGTGTTAGTTTCCAAATGCTGCGTACTATAATCCAGCTTTAAAACGCATCTTGGTTAGAGAAAAGGTCATAAAATTGTTCCATATAATCCAACTGTCGATACATATACGTATATACTTACATTTGTGATTTTTGTCACAATCAATTTACATATTTAGATGAGATCTCACAAAATATTCAAGATTAATTCATACAGAATATTTATTGTTTCACTAATAATCTTGTTGGTAAATATATAATTTTCGCTGCCATAAATTGAAACCAATGATTGGATTGCTATTAATAATAAATTAGAGATAGTATGGGCTGGTAATGATTACCTAAATTCTGAATATACAAACCATTTGAAATTGGCTCCTTTAATAATTGATCAAAACTTGATCCAATACCTGGAAACCCAGCTCAACGACTTCCAGTAGGGCCCAAAAACACCCAAATATCTATATTAAATAACAACGAAGTTGCAAATACCTCTAAGTCAGTAGCCCGTTTCCCAACCTTATTCATCCCTATTTTATTTACCCAATCCTGAATATTCCTAAAATTACTTTGAGTATTAACATACTTAGTACGCAAAAACACATTACAACTCGCACTTAATTTACCAAGCATGTTTTCAACACTAATTGCCCGTAATTCTTTATGCTAGGTTTTACTACCTGTTATTAGATAAGAAATTGTAGAAAAATAACAGTTTCCATCACCTGATAATGTTTCTGTTGTTCCGGGATTATACACTATTATCAATTAAATTATTCAAAGAACAGACAATCTGATTACTATAATGTAGTTTCCATTTCTTACAGATAGCAATTTGCCATTCAATGTGTGGTGGACGAAAGCTTGGTATAATATATCTTATTATACCTGACTCTACCAATTCTTCATCAGTATTAATTGGCGCAGTCATAATTTCTGGTGATTTGCAAATCATACGTAAGGTAGACAACTTCTGATGCTTAATAGGGATTAATTTATCTTTTACTACAGTTTTATCTCTATTAAATTGAGGAAATTCATATGTTTTCGACTTTAAATAGCCACAAGGCTGTTTCTTTTTCCTGGACCATTCTTCACTACATTTTTCTTCTGAAATATCTCTTATTTGCTTACGACTTTAAAAATTTTATCAGCTCTGGGATGAAAAGCAAAATTGAAAGCGGAAATTCTACTAGTTATACCAGGATATAATACTCTAATGAAATCTCCAGGCCTCAAATTTGATTTCGAATTCAAAATATCTAATTTAACTATACGCATCCAGTTCTCTACAATGGCGTTACTATAATACGAATAATTATTTCCAACTGAAACAATGTGGGGGCCTAATATAACTTCACTCCACAATAGCAGAATAGGTAAGTAGTAAGTTAAAATATTTTCTATAAGACTAGGATAATAGCAAGGATTCGAATCAAATGCGTTGGTGTGATTATTGTTGATAGTATTTCACATTGTTTACTTACATATGCAAAATGTTTGCCAAAGGGGGATCTGTCTCTTAGGGTCTTACCATCCTTAATATAGATGGGATCATTATCACTACCCCATCGTATAAACTTTCATTTGTATCATCTAAATCAAATAACTGTTACTAATATAATACTCTAATGTTTTAATATTGGTTAATACATGTTCATTCATATATTTACTCTTAAACACATAACACAAGGAAGTAAACACACAACTTATTTGAGTAATATTAGTACAACGCACCAGATATCCAAAGGAATACAAAAACAACTTTCTCACTTCTTTATTTAACTTAAATTTCCTATTAATGTGAAAGCCAATACCATGCATTATATGGACAGAACATAAATGGAGAATCAATTTTAATCCTAGTTCCTGATTGGCAGAATTTGTATCCACTCTATTCCAACATTTATCAAGATATGTATCGATGTCATATTTAAGAAAAGCATTACACACACTATGAATTAACGTCCAGCTGAAATCTATCTCAATTTGTCCTATGTTAATATTATAACCTAATATTTTCTTTGCATCAAGATACCACTTGTGTAGAAAATAACTAATCTCAGCGCTAGTATGACCAGAACTGATCATCTCTGCCAGAGGTACGGGACTGGTAGAACAAGTTGGATGTTGTACTGTGAGAGCATAATAAAATACTTTGTGCTGGGAAGGTTCAATCTTTCGAATGATTGAACCAGTAGCATCTAAGTGAAGAATTATGCTTTTATCTTTAAAACATTTTAATATTTTAATTTGGTCTTCAGTATATAAATGAATAATAAAGGGGTTATGTCCTAATGACTAAATGTAACCTCTAACATTACTACCCACTATAACATTCCGATAATACTATTGTAAACTAATCAATTCACTCCAATTATCATTAGAGAACCTCTGTTAACTTGACAAATCAAATTTTGCCTTCCTTAATACAGCAGCGCTTTTAATTTTGTTTAGATTGCCGAAATTAACCGCTAAATTTCTATTTTCTGTAGACTCGAATTGGTTATAGAAATATCTACTTACAGATGTGTTTGCTATTTGTGTTGCTACTTTTAACCTAATAGAATTACACAAATTTCTTGCGTAAACAATATTATTATTTAAATGTTCATCAGATAAAATACCAGAAACTATGTAATTCGCGATAATACAATCATTAGTGTGTATTTCAAGAGGATTCTTGTTAATAATAAATGTAAAAGTAAACAATTGCGAAATTTACACTCTGCATTTGCTCTAAAAAAACAACTGTTCAGTTTTCTACTTTTAGATTTCTTTATTTTGTGGTATTTAAAACAAAGTGCACAATGAAATATTCCTTCCAATTTGGAATTAAATAAGTTAGTCCAGTCTTTTGAAAGTATAACATGATCACCCACGATTCTAGTAATATTTTCCCATTCTATAAAGTTAAGTCAAAAGCTACCCGTACTTTGTTCCATAGTGCTGGATTCGTCAATGATTACCTCATTCAGAATATCACCATCAGCTAGGGTTGGGACAAGTGACACATGATTAACGTTATATTTATTGATAACAACACTAGTTTCTGAGTGACCAATATCAAGTGCAAGTTTAGATAACATGTTTGGATGTAAATCAACTAACAACGGAATTTTTGAAGAGTTGACCGTGCCTAGTTTTTCTGATAGAGTTGAATGAAATGAAAATATTAGATCCATATTTTCTCGAATGGATAAAGCAAAGTTAAGAAATTCATCAAGTTGTGCAACTGTGATAATGAGATAAGCACTTCCAAACAAATCCAAAATTCGACAGTTGATGTTGCCAACTAATATCCATGCTTCTAATAAGCAACTATCTCTCTTAACAAGCCTGAAGTTTCTTAGGTGCTCATATAGAAACTCATTAAATTATTTGCACTCCTCATAGATTATCCCATTAATGAGCATGAATTCGCCACTAATGCGAGGACATTCTGACCCTAAAAATTTCAGTGCGTTTAACCATAGAAGATTATCACAATCAATGTACGTCCAAAAGAGGGTATCGGTGACCTCAGTCTGAGGAGGAGAAGAAGACAGGGTACTCTTCAAACTATATAGTTCAGGTTGTTCGCAACCAGATGCAAATAAGCCTAAGAATTTGCTATTTGACACTTCTCGCTCCAAGCTATCTACACTAAAATCTGTGTCTAATTGACTACTACTAATATTACTAGGATCTAAACTATTAACATAAATACTATCTGAATCTAACCTGGTGCTAACGTGTTCTACAGCCAACTGGAATATATCAGTACCGGAATGGCTATTCAACTTACGGCTGTTACCTTCCATACTTTGTTTTATATGATCCTGAAAATGATTGCGATTTAGTTTCCATTTTAAGTAGAGAGGAGCACGAGTGTTTGGCATATTCTTATTGAATGTGAGAATGGATAACTTTCCCCATACTGACTTTGCCCTTCGCCTGTCTCCGTTATCCAAGGCTACCTTAAGTTTATCAAAATCATTGTAGCCCAGTTGGGTAATTGCAGTGACAAATTGTTCCAGAGATGTCATGGTTGGAAGTAAGACCACAATCTACAGGGTGGCCAAGAAGTTCTGGCACATAACTTCATATCATACCAAAATCTTTCATGATTTAGATTGATTAACGTTACTGGTTTGTATTTATTCTGTTATCTCTCGCAATACAATATTCATTGAAAAATACACTATTTGAAAACCAGGAACAAATTATCAGCTATGGAGAAAGAACAGTCGGCGATTGTTGAATTATTTCAAAAAGGGAAAAACAAAAGAAATAATCAAACTTGTAAAAATTCCACAGACACGTCAGAATTTCGTAATCCGTACGATAAAACGCTTCAATAAGACTGGTGGCGTGATGGACAGAGCCAGAACTGGTCGCCCGGTTTCCATCACGACCGTAAAGATGCGAAAGGTAGAGCGGAGTCTAGTGTAGCGAAATCCTCAGCGATCGATCAGAAAATGGCTAAAGAACTGAAAATATCCCGTAGATCTCTTCAAACAATTGTCAAGAGAGACTTAGGGCTATCTTCGTTCAAGAAAAGGAAAGTCCATTTCCTTCAGACAAAATAAAGACAAAGAAGCTCTCAAGAAGCAAAGTCCTGCATACACGATTCCCAGCCCAGGGACTGGATCAAGTCCTTTTCTCCGATGAAAAGGCTTTTCACCGTTGAACCGGAATTCAATAGTCAAAACGATAGAATATTATCTAAAAGCACTTCTACCATCCCTGGTGAGTACAGGTAGGTCAAAAGAGTCCAGAAACCACTCTCGTTGATGGTTTGGGCCGGAGTATCTTCTGTTGGTCGGACACCACTGGTTTTCGTCCCTGCAGGGGTCAAAATAAATGCTGCACGAATAAGGAGCTCATTTTACAGCCTATTGTGAAAGATCTTGGTGAGATGATGATTGAAAACCAGCCGTTCATATTCCAACAAGGCGGTGCTTCTGCCCAAACAGCAAACAGTACTTAGGAATGGCTTCAGACAAATATTCCTGACTTTATCTCAAAGGTAGAATGGCCGCCGTCTAGCCCGACCTTAACCCTCTAGATTTCTCAGTGTGATCCATTTTAGAGTCAAGTGCTTGCTCGAAGTCCCATAACAGTATTGAGTCTCTAAAGCAATCTCTGACGAGAGAATGGGCAAAAATCCCACAGGAGATCCTGCGTACCGCAGTGTGGGCAGTCCTCGAGCGTATGAAGGCTGTTATCAAAAAGAAAGGCGAATACATAGAATAGAGATAGTGCACCATAAAACTCATAATGCCTAACTACTTATGCTAAAATATCAACTCAATATAATGAATATTAGTTAAATTATAGTAGATTTTCTATGTGCCAGAACTTATTGGCCACCCTGTATGCCAAAAAGAACGACTAATTTTCTAACACATTTGCATATAACTACAGCCAATCCCCTTATATCGGAAACAAGGGGCCGCAATAAACACTTTATATACGCGGATTCGATATAACCGATGACATTTATGTTTCTTTAACGATTTGTGACTATATTCGTATATTTCAGACTTCGATATAGCCAGGATTTCTAAATGTCCATGTTCGATATACCGGGAGTTGACTGTGTAACATTACAAAATTATTAAGAAAGATACTCGCATGATTGAATTGAAATGAAATTTAGTAGGACGGTTGTATGAAGAAAATTTGTGGAAGAAATGAAGTTGAAATAAAATAAAGTTAAAGAATATCAAAAGTATTAAGGTTGTGGGAAACGAAATAAATCAATTACGGTGTTACAAATATTTGTTGATTGATATTACATTCTTAATTTAATAAAAAGTTCAAAATCTAAACTGACATAACTGGTCCTAATAATTGGGAAGGAATACATTTGACCCCAAGAATTTAGTCATCATAAGTAAATTTACACTAAGAATATTCAAGTAATCAATACATAGCTACAAAGCATACAAATCACCAAGTAAAAACCGGTCGTCCATGTAATTCCTATGTAAAGTTCAGGCGTTCATAACTTTTTCAAAAATAATTATTTAAGTTTCAAATTGGATATACACAATGTACCAAGTGAGATGTGAATATGATTAAAATGATAAGTTGTTATCACAATTATTTCAGAAGATATTAATAAAAAACCTCGACTAAAATGTAATGCAAAATTGCTTACTCATCATATAAAATTTGGCGATTATGAGTGATGATATGAAATGTACCAACTTTCTTCTTTACACTGGTATGGTTTTTTTCAAAATAGAACCCAAACTTTTTGAGAAAAAGGTGTTTTAGTGGCGATTTGAATCGGCTGCTAAGATAACACTCGTATATTTGTTAATGTATGTCCAGAAATGATTGAAGAAACTGGAAGATAAACAGGACTGATTTTTGCTATAGAGGATAATTTTGGGCCTGGCACGAACAAGTTAGAGTCTTGGAGGAAAAGTCACACATATGAAGAAATTATGACGTCATTGTCACATCTTTGAATTTTCAAAATATCACATTACTAACCACTGCTCATCCAATGTAAATGATAGAAGTTTGAAATTTGAATCACAGGTACCCCGCAATATGCCAATTGCATCTAACCATTAAATTATAACGTCATCATGACTGTTCAAAAATTGAAAATTTACCAATTTCGAGAATTTTAGAATTTCTATATACACGAGGGCGCGAAGTGGCGGATCACTAACCAAAGGCACGTAGGAGCGCCAGTGTTACTAACTAAGACCATTAAATGTAATTTAGATGAGTCATGAATGATAAAAATTTACACTCATCTCTGTTTTATACCCAAGGCACTTGGTGCTGATTATATTCTGCCGCGCATAGACCTGGCAAGCGAAGCGCACTAGTATATAAGCGTAAACACATACACATACACATAGATGAATTGCGTTTTGATAGTATAAATTCATACAAATTAGACATTCCTGGTCTCTACTGTACTCTAGAATACGCCACCTTTGTTTTACAAAGTCTTGATATTTTGTAAGAAAGTACCTACGAATAAGTTCATATATACACCATGAAATGAAAGATTGCATATTTAACAATTTTTAAGGCAGCGATGAGAGGCATATCTTACCAAATATATGGTTACTAGACACATATTTCGTCACCAGAAGTCTAACATATAATGATTGATACTTGTTGTTATACAAATATGCAATGCACATTTATGGCAAAAATGTACCGGGTGAACAATATAGAAATCATTTGTCATTTGCTATATCGGCTAACGTATCCAGGGTCCAGAAATCGACAATTTACTGTTCAAACTTATGTATATTAAGCTATGGTATAACTTAGAGGTCGCAACACGCCTATATTTTCAGCCCTAGCCAGATCCGAATTTATTATAAACACATTCATTACCACAGAGAATAATGAATAAAATTAATCAAAACAGTGATTGCCCAAAACGAGACATAAATTGGAAATTTGGTATATATATAGGTCTGCTGTATATGTTTTGTAGATACAAGTTTCAAATACATAAATATATGCCTATATAGTAATCCATTTTGAAAGATAGAGTTTTTGCCAGAACAAATTTTTACACCCATTTCATCTTGAACCTTAACTGAATATTGCTGAAATGAATTGTGATGACTCACCTGTATAGAGATAGTACACAACCTGAGTTAGGTTTGATCAAATAAACAACCCTAACGCTAGGGGATGTGAAATTGGAAAAATTGACATTCTGAGCCAACCATGGTCTATAAATGAAGAATGTTAAACTGATTTTGCGGACTAAGTCAAAAGGCTAGGGCAGCAAATACCCAGCATGCCAATTTTTAGGGTCACATCATCCCGTGAACATATCAGAAAGTTCTTTCAGCACGCAATAAATTATTTCAGCACACTAGAGAAGCTAATAGTCCTGGTTATGAAACACTGGCTTAGATTAACCGAGGCACGTAGTCCCAAAGTGAATGTGCAAAACTGGGTGGATGTTTAGTGTCACGACAGGAGGCAGGAGTTGATACTGAATTAATGAAATTTCAAGCATTATTTTTTCTGAAAAGTGCGAAGTATATCCAGTTGCGCATTGAGCAAAAGGACAATCAGAAATTCACTAGGTAAACTTAAAGGGAGCATGCTCTCCTACCATTCCAAAGATTACGCAAGTGCTTAGGACAATGGTATAAACTTTGAAAGCATAAATGTATTAAATATTTCATTACCGAGTTTCAAAATTGGAATTCTAATGCCATAGTCAGCTATGGAATTAACTTAGCAAGAATATAGAGTCGAGTAGAAAGTTAAATTAAATTAATTTGAGCCCTTAGGGGAAATCAAAATTTGCGCGAGCTAGCGAAAGATTGTTGTAACGGATGCGATAAGTGCAAAAAGTAGAACAAAAGGCAGCGAATACATGCTTGAGATAGCGAATGTTCGAGTTACCGAATATTGACTGGATATAGAATTCAGTCACATAAATTGAATTGTTAAACTGACGAATTTGGTGTAAACCTATATCAACAGAGAACATTAGCATAAAACGTTATTGAGACGTTAATTGTATACCTGTTCAAATGATCCAACAAACTCTACACTATTTTCGTGTATATTTACCAAAGGTCGCATAAATCTTCCAGGAGTTGAGAAAATATATAGACCAGGGAAAATGCTCCCAAATTGGGAAGGAGAACAAGAAATTTCCAGGTAATGTGAGATAGAAGAATCTGCCGAAATTTTGAGATTTCTGAGTGATAGGACGATATGCTTCGTGTCTAAATTTGAGCAATAACCAATAACACACCCATCGAGTATTATCCTAATACATTTATCCTCATTTAGTGAAAGATAGCTTCGGCGAGATAATTCTTGAATAGGCTTCATACCTTTCTGAACCAAAAAACCTTTAAGATCATCGACACACTCAAATTCTGTAGTAATATAGCATGATTTGGAAATATGGTTTAGCAGCCCACATGGACTACCATCAGGAGTATTAACTGGACACAGAAATCCGAAAGCCTCAGGAAGTAGTTTTCGAACAAAGGTCGTACGAATTTCTGTAAAGAAATGTCCTCTGTGAATACTGCAAAAGTGTGACAGATATCGATGATAATTTACACGTTCAGCAAGAATAGTTAAGCCTTTGAACTGAGGAATACCCAAAACATCACGGGAAACATTACCTGTAGCTATAAAACTAGATATGCGATTGGAGATATTACTGGAGATATCAGAAAAATTTACTATTGAGGTGAGAAACTCTTCACGATCGAATTTAGCTTTGCGAATCATTTGCTTTTCGAATTCAGAACGTAAGGTCTTCATCCAATTAATCACCGCTGATCGTAGAACGGATAGGAAAATAGATCCAGGAAGAAGAACCTCCTGCAACATAGGTGAATCCAAATTATCTGGAGATATCTTGCCCTGTGCGAGGGCATAAAGTTTATTACATAATTCAACAAGAAGTAAAAATTTATCAAATGAATCATCTAAATGAATGCAAACACATTCACTTAAGAACAAACGACCTACAACAATATCACTATACCACTCCGGAACTTCCATCTTTATACGATAGATCTTACCCAGATAATTCAGAAAATCACATTGTGTTGATAAACCTTTTTCCAAAGAAGTTCTCAACATAGAAATTATACAAGCCTCTAAGAAGTCATTCTCAGGAGTAAATGCCATTAATTCTTGAAATATTTCAAAATCACTGGCATCGATCAGAGCTTTTAACACATAGATTAATGGAAAATAGAATATTTGCCCTCCTCTAGATATTGAGAGTGAGCACGAACCATTATTGAGATAATGAGCAATCATAATAGATACAGAGAAGTCACTATTAACACATCGAATAGATATCCCTTTGTTGGAGAATATATCTCCTTTTTGCCTCCAAGCATCACGAATAAGGGCAATCGGAAAATTTCTCCTTTGCACCACTAATAAACGTATAAGTTTTTCTTGACCATTAACAATAAAATAGCCCCCAGCTTCATTCTCTTCTTCCCCATGCTGCATCAATTCATATCCAGAAAGTTTATGGAGCATACACAGTTTAGACATAACCATAATAGGAATCTGATCAATGAACTTATGAGATTGACAAATAACAATTCCATCCTCACTAAGGCACCAGGATAATTTCATCCATCCTATATATGACTGACCTCTTAGTTTACATTCTGAAGGGGACATTCCTGAATTAGTCGAATCAGATAAACTATTGGGCTTATCACCAGAAAAACCAAATCGAAGATCATCAATAAAAAACAAAGTTCTCTTTCCTGGATATCCATTGAATTCTAGGCTGGGTAAATTTCTAGCCATAAGTTCAAGCATATCAACCATCGAATTGAAAGAAGCAATGTGTGGCAAAACCAAAAGACGGATCATTGATGATAGAGCATAGAAATATGAACTTTAGAGAATCGAAATATAAAAAGAGTTCTAATTGGTAAAATTTGGCTAAATTCCGCTAAATATATGAGCGTCATCTTTCGAGTTTTTAGAGAGGAAAATGAAGTGGCCTATCAATATAGATATATAATGGAAATTTTCAACTATCTTTGCATATAGTAGCCCTCAAATGTATTTTTGTCTGTTAATGAAGCCATATACGTAATTGATTTTAATATTCTTGTTTGTTTTTGTAACATTCACTTGTTCAATAAATATTTTGATTCAATTGCAATCCCAAATCTCGATTAAAATAGATGTGCACACACAACTATTATTGGAGATATTTCAAAAAGTTGAAAGTAAACAAAAACAAGTACAACTATAGAATCCTACACTCCCCAACTTTTTTATTGTGGTCAAATATCCCTATATCCACTGTTGAAGAACTCGTTGAGAGAAGCTGATAGAGCTTTCGAACTCAAAAATCGGATGAGAACTGACGAAGTTATGAAAAATCTCCTAAATATGCCAAATCCTATGGAGAAAATTGTAGTAGCCACTATACTGAAATAATGCTGATAAATTCTATATAAACTACCATAGGAATGCACATATAATCAATCTTGCGGTTATATCAACGCTTGCGTCAGTTGATTGATTCTTTTATGAATTTATTAGTTTGCGAAATTTGTAGTTATTACTATTCAGAACGGTCAATTTAAACCTGGTGTGGCCTGGTTCCAAAAGGGGCGAAAACCTGCTTACACGGTATGTCTCGAAAACTATAATTCGCATTGCTTAGCTTTAAAAGAAAAACGGTAGGTCTAGGCGTTATCTAGCCAAAAAATACCACTTGGACCACATCCAGCTATTCTAACAATAGGTGTTATGCACCATTAATGTTGCTAAATTATCATCAAGTACATTTCAAAGATATCTTAACTAGGATTCATTTGTTGCTGAGAAATATCCCAAATTGATATATTTTAACACTTTTTCTGTTGAGTACAGCGCATATGGGATTTTATGTTCCTTTTTTAGTTCCACGAGAGGATCAGCTGTTACTTTTATAAATTGAATCCACTTTCAATCCATACAAAGAAAAGCGAGTTCACTTTATGTTGACATTAGCGTTAGCGATTTTATTTGGGACATTATTTGTAAAAACACTACATGGCCACGATAATCCGGCTAAACGAAAATCAATATATTTGAAATGGAAAAATAATTTCCAAAATATTCGGGTGTTAATCGAGCGAGTAATCCATCCATCAGTCTCGCCTCAGCCATTAATAGATTTCATATCGTAAAATCACTTTCTCCATGTCCACTATCTCCACAAGTATAACAAAATCGGATTGTGAGTTATAGTCTCGATTGAATGCTTTGTAGGAAATTTTCCCTTTGATATAAGCGGTGAATGTATCTTTAGTTATAAGAACATCGTCTGGAGCTACAGTAGGCTACGCTTAATCAGGTCAAAATGGCCTGGTACCAATGTGGTCCTATTAAGCGGAGTCTACTTATATTTAGATAGGCGCCAAGTTTGAGTAGCTTGGGAGTTCGGAGGTCTCTGGATTCCAGGTTTTGAGGCAGAGATTGTATTCATGTGAAATTTACATACAGGTAGCAGCGATTTCGTATGGTAGCCTCCAAGGTTGGATTTGTTTGTTAAAACTGGGTGCCAACCTCTATATATGATGTTCACATAACTTGCATGAGTTCATAACTGTTGCTCTTATATCAGGCCTGGAGGGATTTGAAGTGGTACAGATAAGCAGTAACAGCCCTAAGAAAGTGGTCCGGTTAAAATCTCACTTAACATAGCAGACTAAAACTAACAGCACCATAGTGGTTCAAATCGTACCGCGACGGCTATATCCTGAGTCTACTGCATTCAAGTTTGATATAACAGGAGTTGGTTGTGTTCTATAATACGTATATTTGAAATTCTTTGAGGGCGTAGTGAGTTTAGATACACTTGTGTCTAACTTCTAGGGTAACAACAAACCGCCACCTGTTTAACATCTATTGAAACCCGGGTTTTTATTTGAGACCCTAGACTCCTTAAATAAAATAATTAAAGTAAATTCAGGCTTACTCCTGCTGTGCTACCCTTCGTTTATGTATTTCTATACCTGATTCCATATAAATAGATAGTATAATACAGTTTTTCGTAATAATACAAAACCCCATGCCCTCATTCGAAATGGTGACTTTCTTTATCCAAAGAAATTACCTTTCCTTGATTGATTATAGAAAAGCTAAGACAAAAAACTGAGCTTGTATATATATTTTTTGTTTCTTTCACTGCTGTTTCCATATTTACATCTATTAGCTTGCTCATTATTTAGCTATAAATGTTTGTCTCTAGGTCTTGGCAATAAATGAGGCTTTATGGGGGAATTGGCCCTAAATTGTGCAGGCATTTGACATTTAGGCTTATAATATTACATAAGCAAAGATTATTTTGTCCCTAGTAACCTACATAAGAGATAAGACAGTGTTTTGGCATTTGAAATGACCCGGGTGGGAAAATTGAAAAATCCTCGTATCAAACCCCATCTTTGTCCCATAAAGGTGGAAACTACTAACACCACAGCATAGCATTAAGCGCTCCTAACATTTTGGAGCGGGCTCAGGCCGGGAAAGGGAGCTCACTCCCACCTCAACTCCTTACTCAGAAATGGAGCGCACTCCGGCTCCCGTTCCAATTCCTCTCCTTTTAATTCTTTAAGAATTACATGGGATTCGTATTTAAGTAATCAGGATTGAATATAACTATTGTACCCACGGGAAATTGCTGAATATGCAAAGTCAAACCATTTCAATAAATTGTGATTTATACAAAAGTGTACCAGCATCCACTATTTATAGCAAGAATACTGAAATTTATGTAGAATAAGGATGAAATTTGTGAATTGTTTGCAATTAAATAGGAGCGCGCTCCTCCAAAAATAGAGCGCCGCTCCACTTTCCACTCCAGGCACCGTTCCTAAATTGGAGGGCGCTCCTTTAATGCTCTGCAACATAATGGCACGCCACACGAGCGATGAACAATGAAAGGGACAAGTACGAACGATCCTAAGAGTTGATCAACAATGAAATGGACAAACGATAGAATTAGACTTTGATATCAGTACAAGTGAAGATAAATAATATAACCTAGAATATATATGTGAGTCCTTATAGCTTCATAACTTCTGTTGCCTACTAGAGAGGTACACAACAACTAAATACATCAACTCGTAACAGTACAAATCAAGACTATGCAAGTAGCATATAATCTGATAATTTGATTATCCATTACTACTCGACATATAAACATGAATTATATTTAATCTATTTTGGAATATATAGAAACTAATTGATATGACATAATTAAAATTACTTTGTATATTCTATGATTCCTTGAGTAATTCATAATGAGTCAACTGACATCAAACAGTTGATATTGAAGTAATCTGTAGGTGTTACTATAGTTAGAATGGATTAAAATGTTTAATTAAATTTTGTGTGCTTAGTACAAATCTTGTATAGTGACTCAACTCAAAACAGCCAGTTTTCTAGCCTAAATATTCCAAAAAGTTTTACTATTTGAACATAAAAATTTAAAATAGGGCCTCCAATTAATAGTGCCAATTTTTAAACAAATTGAATTTAATAGGCTAAGCTATCAGCACAGGTTGTAATTATATATTTTCCTCGCTCTGCTCGGATTTCAGATCCATCAACAATATAATTACAATTTACAATGATTATCTAGTCCATATAATGTTCCATTTGTTTGTAATAATTATCAGTCGACTAAATAATATTAATAGAAGGGAATACTGGAAAAGATTTCATTTTTACCAATGACATAGTGCTATATGATGAAGATCTTTCATTTACTTTCAGGAATTAAACTATACCCAATAGAAAAAATTCCAGAAGAGTACGAAGGTATAGAAATTTTTCTCTTTCGAAAGGTGTGAAAAAATTTTGGCACCTCTCCTTTCATATATTTTGCTAGAGGCCAGACAAAAGATTGACCAGTGTGGAAGAGTGGCACTTGGTGTCCGATTGATTAGGAAAGAGGAAAAGTACACCCGACGAATATCTTCAATATTTCTCACAACATATATCACCTTAATTCTATCCAGTTTCGATGCAGGACTTTCACGGAGCGAAAAATAAAAAATAAAAAATATAGGCAACTGTTTTAATACTAGGCCGAGTATACTAAAGTATAGTCGGCACAGTAATAATTTCTTTAAGTATACTAAATTAATGTGACTGCTGCTGGTTACATGCACCAATTTGTACTAGATAGAATAAATGTATATAAAATATAAATTCATTTTCAGAAACTCTTCTTTCGAATGGTCCAAAAAATTTACATTCTGACCATGGTAAGTTAGTCAACTCAATGGTTGAAGTACTGCTGGTCGAATATTCAGCTAACTTCACATTCGTCACTTCACCATTCGAAAGGGCTCAAGGCAGGCTACATAGTACCATGTGGGATCTCTGGTCGAGGTTATTCAGGCAACGCAATCCCTATCATGGTGAGCACAGATGATGGAAACGCGACCTGCAACAGCACATCCTCATTGGCAAATGTCATCACTTTACCATCTCAAGCGTATTACGAGAAAGTGAGCGAAACTGACAAGTCTACACGGAGCGAAGCGTAGCATGGAATCAAATACAAGCGAACTATTATCTAATTTCTATTTAATGTGTCCTTGTTTATGCTGAGTCGGGTCCGTTAGCTCCTCGCGTGTTTGTACTGTATGGTGTCTGTTAAATTAAGATTTATTGTATGTATACGTATATGTTGCAGTGTAGAAGCGAATCTGGTGTGATCGCAATCACACAAAACTCATTCCTACACTGCAACAATACAAAGTAAGGTTAACGTTTAGCGTTAGGGGTGGTTGTAAGGGAAGGATGAGGCAACCGCAGCTGGCTTGTATTATTTATAGAAATCTTAGTGATATCCAGGAGTATGCATCGCGGGAATGGCTGATGGTTTTCACGTCAACTCTCTATGCGGATCAACACTCCACAAAGCTCCCGTAAAATGGATAGTCTACGAGTGTCAAATAGATGAACATGCCATTTCAGTGTCATATTCCTTAAAGTTTGGTAGAAAGTATAGAGAAATGGACAAAGATTAAATCCCCTACAATTCGTATTCAAAATCTTCCGAATATTCATTATCATGCAAATGCTTTGCAAAATATTTGTCAGTAAATAGAATATAGAAATATATTGACTAACATGTTACATTATTTATGTAGTTATCCAATACAATTGCCAAATTTCTACCACCTCTGTGAAACAACGAGGAATAATATTATAAACTATTTACATACTATCCATTTTTGATACGTTTGATAATATACGAGTTGTATTAGGTAGTGGAAGCATAGTTTACATGCTATCAAAAATTCACTACTAGAGCAATTACTACTAGGGTCTAACTCTAGTTGACTTGTGTATTCATTTACGCTACGAAAAGTGAAAGGATGGAGAATTATCTAATGCATTACTAAGGGTCAAAATCCTACCACTATCTTCATAATGTGTGGGGCAAATCCTACGACTAAATTACATTACGAGCAACTTCGCTTGCCACGCTGCCGCACATGAAAGAAGTTCGAGTCTTGGAAGAAAATTCACACCCATGACGAAATTATGACGTTATTGTCATCTTTTGGATTCTGAAAAATCACATTATTAACCACTGCTCAGCCAGTATCATGATAGAAGTTTTGAATCACAGGTATCCCTCAATGTGACAAATGTCCTGACGTCATGATTCTGACCAAAAGCTAACTCATCATGGGATTATTACGTCATCATGACTGTACCAAAATTTCAGAATTTCTTAATACTAGTGACACAAAGTGCCGAGATTACTAACCAAAAGCGGCATATCATCTTCAGTATTGCCACACAAGGCCAGTAAATGGATTTATATGGACAATGGATAATTAAAAATAAAAATTTAACAATTATCCCCTAGGCACGTAGTGCTGAGTATAATACCCGGTAGCATAGCGACCCGAAACATCAAGGAATTTAGCTACAAAATTCTTATGACGACCTGGGGCATTAAGCTGTGGGCAGCGACCTTTCAACCGAAGCGCTTTAGGATTCATAAAATCACAAAAAATTTACACATTATTAACTCAAATGTGAAAATCAGAATCAGCATACTCGATTACCCTAATGTAATGGTTTACCATTCCTATATCGTCAACAGAAGGACATGTTATTCCATATATTATTTAAGCAGATGATCGTAATTATCCTACGTGTAGATTATATCGTATGCTTTTGACCCGAACCATGGATATGCTATTAGGATTTTGTGTTGTGGGTCAATTTCCTACTGAACAGGGCTCATAGCTTAGAGTTATAGCCTCAACAAACAGAAACACATTTCCTGCAACACAAGAATGTGTTCACGCTTCATTCATACAAACGATTTTTTCAAATTAACTATTCGCCTTCGTCATAATATAAAACAGTCAAGCATGAAAAACACTTGACAAAATGGTTCAACACACATTTGAAAAGAAGTATTTTCTCTCTAAAAATAGCTTCAGCGAAACACCATGATGAGATATCATATTTTGGGCAATTCAAATGCATACTTTGATACCATATTCTATATGTCATTAATACATACTTAAGCTTTATCCTACATACTCTCGAGATATGTGGGACTAACACATTTCCAGGTGGGATTCTTGTTTTCAAGACTTCTCGGGGGAATATTTAGCCGTAATTCAAGTAAGCCATGCGTTAGGGTACATACATTCATTTCAAGCGAAATATTCGACGTCACAATATTGTACCTTTGAAAAAGTAAGTAAGCCATGAATCCCCCAATAATGATTTATTTATCTGAGAAAAGTTTTGGGCTCTCTCGCTTCGCACGCTAGGCAAATATATATATAACAGTACTTGCTTTGTAACAAGTGTCAGTTTCATCCTGGCAACACCAGCGTATATACAGTCTGTCAACTTGAAATTGGGAAGATCTTTGTTTTTCCCTAGCTACAAGTACATTTAGTGTATTTCTATTCTAAATATGTTATTAGAATCCTTAAACAATCAATAATATAGTAGGCCTAATAATTTATCTTATTTCCGTTACTTTTCCGTACTAATTTGACTCTTTTTGGCATCGATGACCAAAATGGACGTAAAAATTCATGTTCTAAAGAATTCCATACTTCATTTAGCTCCCTTTCCAGCTCATTTAAATTCGTGGTGACTTCAAATCGATTTCTCTCTTGATCCACGACCAGAGGTTCTCGATCGGATTCAAATCCGGACTACAAGCAGGCCAATCCATCCTATGTATCCCTTTCTCCTCCATGTATCCTTTAGCAAGGTTGCACGTGTGTTTGGGATCGTTGTCTTCCTGGAAAACCTATCCATCAGGGTACAAGACACTTACTTGTTTTCCTAAACATTCGTGCAGAATGTCGCAGTAAAGTCGCCCGGTGAGATTTTCTCTGAAAACCTTGATAGGAAACGTTCCACGTGCTGAAAACGCTCCCCCAAACATGCAATTTAGGAGAGTGTTTCGTACTGAGTTTTACTGGTTTCGAATCACCTTTACACCAGGCACATACTCTGCCACCAGCTAGCCAAATGGACATCTCATCGCTAAATATCACTTTCTCCCAATCTCTACATCTGTTAGACTTAGCCCAATCGACACGATAAGCCTTATGGGTTTGTGTAAGCATCGGAATCTTTCTAGCAACCTTGCAGGTGAAGCCACGCCGCTTCATCTCAATCCTTACAGCCTCGTGTGAGAACGATAGACCCGCCTTTTGTTAAATTTGCAAGACAACTTCCTCACAGATAACCTAGGATTGTTGATTGCCAAACTAACAAGTGATCTAGCGTTATTTGCTTTGATCTGACGCTGTTTCCCGGAACCAATCTTTCTATCAACGGATTCAGCATTCCTCAATTTGTAAACAGTGCGATAAACTGTACTTTTTGGAACTCCAGTTCTTCGAGATAATTCCATACAATTCGTGATTCCTGTGAAAAGTATCTTGATATTGTTACGCTGTTCTTGCTTGTTCATTTTAAGGTTTTGAATTGATGAAAGTAAAGAATTATTAGCGAAGAAATAGAAGTGTTGCGAGAAATTCAAGTGATAAATATTTATATAGAATATTTGATTAGTAACTAAGTATAAATTGAAATATTTTGTAACCGCAGTCAACTAGAGAAGTTCAGTTGGTTAAGAAATGACTAGAAATAGTTGAAAAACACAATCTATCAATATTATTACGATAACCAATTTGAAAATACAATTAGGAACATTCTAACATCGAAAAGATTTTCCCAATTTCAAGTTGACAGACTGTACGTATTCTAGTTCCGCTATAGTTTAATTGGAGCATTGGGAGTACCAAATAGTGTTTTATTAAGTTGGCTATCTGAACGTGAGAGTATATTGTTTAATGAGAATAAACAAAGTGCCGTATTTATTCGATTGATCGACCCTATTCTACCCCGAATCATCCTGAACTTGGAGACAGAAACTATGGGAGTGAAACAGTTTATTTGCCTATATGAAATTCACAGCTCAATGACATACATGAAATGAGAATTTGAAATTTGAAATATTTGGTCGCATATTCATAACAATATTAGCCTAAAATGAGTACATCATCCGATAACCTGGTACTAAAGTACAGTGAATAATAGTTATTGTGAGTAAGGCCTAAGGTGGCAGGTTTCACATAATTCATAGATTTGAAACTAAATGGGAACGCTGCATTACTCCGAAGCCTAGTTCGAACTTCGTAGGTCGTAATTATTCAGGGCCAGCGCCACCGTGGTTATCCTGGATGTCCTGACACCCTCGGCAACAAGAGACCTTTGTATCACCCTCTATGGCAAGGGGTATTTCATTGGTGCCAAGTTTTAAGAAACAAAATCGAACCTGGGAGTCCACCAATAACTCGACTCGGACTAACGATGACCTTCAGTATTCTAACAATGCATGCACCGTGTTAAATCATGATGAATCCGAAATTCATAGATCAAATTCAATATACAGTTATATTATGACCGCAAATCAAACATTAAATAAATTTGAGCTTTACCCTAAATACATTAAATAATTATATGATGTTAGAGCCCCAATATATTTCTATCCTATCAGTCTCTGCTTGCGCTGAATACTCAGAAGAATCCATAATTTGAATACTTTTTGGCGCTCAAACAAACATAAATAAATAATCAGAATTCTTTAAACATCGTTAATTGTAAGTCTGATATTTTTGTCTGTGCATTACGTATACTTAACAAAAAATCTTTTGCAATATTTAAGATTAAGATCAACTGTTTCGCACGCTCATCATTAGTTATTATCGCTGATTGTAGTCGAATGAAATGATTATCAAGTTTTAACTCAAGAGTTGGTAATGATTCAATAATAGTACAAATGTCATAAGAAGTCCTAGAAATACACCTGGAATATATTTGTGGTAATGGTGAAGGATCATTATCATGTAAGTGACGGATTGCTTGTGGATTAGCAAGTTCAGCAGCTTGTTGCAGCAATCCAACGCTATTGCAAAAATGATCAGCAAGAAGGTGAATTGCTTGTTGGAGCTGTGTAATTCTATCAGCCATATTAAGTGTAAATAAACTTGTCTACGATGAATGATATTATAAAAAATCTATAAAGAAACAGACTGGAGAAAAGGGTTCAGTATATTAACAACATTAATTTAGTCGAAAACCAGATACCTTTCTCTTGGAAAGATATGCTTAGTGATTGATTGTAAAATGATTTGCTTAGGAAACAATTAGAGTTCCTACCGCTCCCAAAAAAATAAGCTAGATCTATAATTTGTACTGATGAGACTATCTAGCAGTACAACAATGTTAGGTAAATTGGAGCGGAACCAAGAAATTCAAGTTGGGGATCAGTGTAGTTAGGGGGTTAGTAAATTAAGGGAGATTAGAAGAGAAATCACATTTGGATGGCTGTGTTACTGAACCATTATATTAATGCAATGAAATATTGAGATAGAGTACATAAAAACTTTCGGCTACGCTCACATCTCTCCACAATGTAATGTTATATCAACAAAATAAAGAGATATACCCTGCATTAATCTACGGATGGAGGGTACTAGAGCTGTAAAACCACAAGTAAGTTTTCCCAATTTGGGTACAAAACAATAAACCATTGCATTTTAATACGCTAAGGCAATGTCAATGCCATTTTTACCCCATTCGAGGGCAAAGAAAGTCAATATACTCGCATCACTCCAACTGATCTTAGTTTTATCCGTATACAGAGCTCAGATTTTTCTCTTTTAGCTACCGAAATCCCTCGGCACATCAAAATTCGCGGGTTACGTTCACTTGTCTTGAAGATATCCACAGACTTCTACAGGGGAATGGCACTGGCCAAATATTTTCACTTATGTCGTCAATACAGACAACCAGTCCTTTGTTAAAACTTAAAATCCCTGGACCTGACGGCAGAGTAGTTGAAATCCCAGTACCGTTGGCAGGCCACAATTGACTTTACAGTAGCGGGTTATTGACATTTCAATCGTTCACATTGAGTCAATCCGAGATAAGAATAACAGAAATTTAGTTGCACTATTATGAGGAATTACCGTTGAAATTGATTTCTATATATCTAAGTCAAAAAATTTTAGGATGCAAACGTCAGACAGATTATAAACTGCTCACACGGTCGCTTTACTTCTGGGCCACCTTTAAACATTTATGGATCCGCTAATGATGCATGCATTACTTACTTGTAGAGATACATATCATCATTCCATGGAAGTAAAAAATTGGCAAATATATTCTCTTAGTAAGGAAAAGTTCAAAATTATTATTGAAGCCAGTAAAAGGTCAAATATTGATATTAGATTAGATATTTGAAATACGAAATGATCTAATATCGTTTCTGTACAAAATATATAAAATTATCATAAAGTTCGTATGTTTATGAGCTATAGCAGCAGACCATGGATGGCACCCTCATCGGAGTCTATACACTAAGTCAATGGGACTCTATTCAAATTCTAGACCATGGATGGAAATTGCCCTGGACTTTCAAATTTCAAATACAGTAGTGTCTCGTTAAACACCGAGCGTGAAAGACCAGGAGGTACAAGGTACTTCAAGTATATCATCTGAAAATTGGACCCACGACCAGGCTGTGGGTCAAGTATTCCAGGGTGACCCACCCTGATTGAAGAGGATGGATAAAGTGTATAAATTTGTACTCCTTATCAGGGTCTTAACCTGTCTTAACCGTGTTAATATTGACTTGAAATGTATTGTATCGAATTCCAAACAATTAAGTGTAGTTTCATTTAATCTATATAAACAGCCAAAAGCTGTAGAAAAGAATTTATATCTAAAGGCTTTGGCGGTATTCGGGGTTAATTCCATATAACGCCATTAATAAAATTACAGTTTAGTGTGCGAAATCCGTGTTATTTATCATGTCCAGTTTGATATACAATGTTGTGCATGTTAATAAGTTACAGTGATTGAAATTCAGAGAGAGCGAATGCGGATATATTTCTGATGTCCAAGCGAATTCGGATTACGCGGACACGACTGAATTTTTCTAACATGTACAAATATGCTGTGTCCCACGATGTCCCACTAAAATAATCACAGTGGGATATTTTGGGTTAATATTTCCAGTAGGATCTCAATTCAAAATTCACAATATTGTCCCCTGAAATATGGCTACTGGGGTTGAAAATAGACAAATATCTTTGTCATGTCAGAATGTGAGAATGAGTTAGCATTTGAAATTTATGACATCATATTAAATTTCAAAAAATATTCAAATTTCAAGATATTCTTAATAGTTTGTTGAATCAATAACAAACACTAATAACTAGTCAACGCATTAGTTATTGTGGAATTGTGACACAATCTCGTATGAAGCATAATATTGTGATTCGGATAATTACATAGGAATGTGATATTATATCAAATACAAAAATACATATCTATTTAAACCGAAAATAGTGTAAATCAAATTATTTCACATAATTATTGTCATACAAAGCTGTA
>JAKMXF010000052.1:32484-46785 GCA_024704765.1 Oopsacas minuta | reverse complement strand
TATTGTAGAGATGTCAAATGTTTTCCGAGGTTTGTGGGGGTGCTGAATTCAAGTATCAACACTATAAAGCAATTTGAGGTTATATTTTTTTCACCTATTTCCATATGCCGTGCCACTGTGCACTTCACTCCCCAAAAGTGAGTGTTTGGGCAGCACTATCAGGAAAGAAAATTATTGAACCGTTCTAATTTTAAAAATGAAAATGGGATAACTGTAACTGTGAACTATGAGCGATACATAGTAATCTTGGAGAGGTTTTGGGAGGAGCTAGATCCTACATGTGGCACAAGAAGGACTAGGCAGTATTTGCAGCAGGATGGAGCTACTCCCCATACGTCGAACAGCACAATCAAGTGGTTGAAAGATCATTTTAAGTCGCGGATTATCAGTAAAAAGTGTGCGATCGAATGGCCACCCCTTTCTCCAGACTTGAGTCCCTCAGATTATTTGTTATGGGGGTTTCTCAAGGATCGGGTCTATGCATCAAAGCCCAGGAACATTGCCCAACTCAAGGAAAAGATCATAGAGGAGATAGGGGCCATAAAAAGAGATGTTCTCCATAATGTTATGCAGAATTTTATCCTGAGACTACGCAAATGTCAGTAGGTAAACGGTAGGCACCTCGAGCAGATGCCCTAAAACACCACTTCCTATGGAGCCTGGATGCTTAAACTTAGCACATATTTAAAATTAGATTTTGAGTAGACATTAAATATGTTACATTGATGTTCATCGAAATATTGGGGGAATGAAGGGAAAATGCATATAGTGTTTCCAACCTTTTGAACCACCCGGTAAAATCCATGCAGAATTTTACAAAGAGGAATACTTAAAGTGTCAGGAAAAATAAACAGCACAAAGCAACAGCGCAAAATGAATCGGATACACGCGTTACGATTCCTAAAAACATAATCTAAAGCTACAAAACCCGAAATAGTGCGCAGCCAATAATTTTCATTGACATTCAATTACAACTTTTCGTTGCTAGGAAATTCCCATTTTAGCATACTGCAACAATGGAATGAAATAGTATTGAATTTCTTTCTTGAAATTTATTATAGTGACTTATATATATAATCTACTGAATAATACAACATATTTTTCGGAATTTCTTGAAAATAATGACACAAGAGTTAACTTTTCCAAAGTCCCTCCTCGAATAGGTCAGAATCCTGAAAGACAATATTAATTGTGTCTTAAAAACGACGAAATATTTCAAAGAACACTTTGAAATAGACTGATTATATGAAACTCTTGGAAACGTTGCTGTTAAGAATTCGTGACAGATTCAAGAAGGCGAAGAGATCTTTAGATTGTTTAGAAGGAGAATGGCGGCATTCTAACATTCCCAAGAAACCTGAGTTAAAGAAAAATCATGTTTGTGATGTACTAGAGTCGTCTTCTGATGATGGTGAAGTTCCCATTCATTCAGTTAGTCATAGAAAGCATCTTGATGATCTATCTCTGCAACAATAGCGTATTCGATTATCAAGTCTGCTAGAAATGCATTTAGTCACTCTCAATTATTGAGTACTACAGAAATGAGCATTGCAACACTCTCATTACAACTATTGAACAAATGAGGAGAATGATTGTCAGGTTGCTACGGTAGCCAAAGAGATTATTGTCAGTGGAAGATTCTGTAACCTCAGTAACAAGCATGTTCCAGTTGATAAAGCCTTATTCCTACTGGATTTACTTCAAGTGGGCAGACGAAAATACACTCAACTACGTCACACACTTCTACCAGACAATATAGATTCCCATCTTACAGTAAGTTTGCTAATCTGAGAGATGTCATGATTTCGCGTTCCAGTATAACTTTGTATCCTAATCCAGGTAAACCAATAGGCACACACGCACCATATTGTCTTCAAGTTCAGAAAACCCTGGAAAGAATATTCTCAATGGTAGATCGCCCACAAGTGAAGAATTCCCGCTCACATTTAAAATCGCAGATGGCTTAGATGGTTCTGGTTGTCACACTATCTACAACCAGCAGACAACTAATACTTTCACCAAACCTTCATTCTGTTTGGTTTCAAGCCCATCTCCATCCACACTGTAACTAACAGGATTGTTTGGCAGAATAAATCCCCTAATCCACACTTCTCTCAAAGACCTATTTTCTCTGCGCTGCGACAGAATGCGAAGAAAATATTCGTACCTTCATGGAAACTATGATTAATCCCGATACAGCGATGTTGCAAAATGGGATTCCTTTAGAAAATGGTGTTGTCAATGTCGATATTATCGCTCAATGTTTGATGGGAAGATGGCAGCCATTCTCTCTGGAGCTGGAGGAGCCAGTTGTCAGATGTGCACTTCCACGTATAAAGATCTGAAGGACCGGAATTAAGTTCTTGAAAGGTTCCCCATCAACAGAAATATCACAGATGCAATCGAGTTATTTACACAAATTGATGACATTGAGTCGTTCTTTGCTCTTTCGACTAATGAACGCTTCAAGTTAACTCATCAACCAATTTCAGAGATTAACATGCATCCAGCATCTCAGCTTCATTCTTACACAGGCGTATTTAGGTAAGTAATCTAGCACTCCATTGATCATTGAGAATTTATCTTCACACAATTAAACCAATTTTAGGTGGTTTAATTTGCTGGTATATCATCTACGCATCGAAAAGTTTACCTGGTCCCCAACTTCACCAGTTATCAAGGAGTCAATGAAATTCCTTCAAACATTTATTCAGGAGAAGACAGGATTAAAGGTTGACCAGCCTAATTCTAGCGGTGGAACCACCTCAACAGGGAATGTTGCTAGAAGAGCCTTTTCTGATGAAACTGAATACCTTGAATGCATTCTATCAACTGTAGCAATACAATATCGCCTAATCTTATCAAAGATACATACTCAGCTTTCAGCCATTCTTCGGGTATTCAATTCAAGTCACAAGGCTAACATTTTGGAATTGGGAAAATTGTGTAAGGATACCTACCTTGTAATCTTAGATTCTTTCCCCTGGGCTAGCATGACTCCAACCCTGCACAAGCTCTTAGCCCATTCCGAGGAATTAATACGTGAGTCGAATTCCAGCTGTGGCTTAAAGGCATTTTTAGCAGAAGGCAAAGAATCATGCACCAAATCAGTTAGAAAATATCGGGAGAATTTAGCTCGTAAAGTTAGTTTTGAGACCAATATTATGGATATCTTCGTCAGATTAACCTCTCAAAGTTACCCAACCTTAGTAAACTATCGAACAATTTTGACTTGTGAACGATGTGGTCAATCTGGACACACAACGAGATCTAAATGCTGCAATGCTATGAACAATCAGAAAACTAGTATACAAACTTTATTCACGACTTTAACCTCCAATACAGATTGCCTATCATGAACTTAAGTATGAATATAGTGTATATTTTGTAAATCAATAAGATAAATTCCATCATAAGTATGACCTCATAACTCTATAAATACAAGCCCTAGAACCAAAGTGCTAAGTTTAAGGTGATTGCCAAATACGGATAACCCATTTGTAATTAATAGATTTTATGGCAATAAAGTCGAGTAAAATGTATTTACTGAAGAAAATTTAAAGTTTCACATATGTCAATGACATCATAACTTGGAAATTTTAGGCCATATACTTGTTATGACAAGATGTATTGGTTCCTTATATTTAATAATCTATATGTAAATAGTACATTCACATTGTTATCTCACACCAAATAGCTATTCTTTACTAACTGCCCTATCAAACTACTGTGCGTTAATTTCTAACAAAAACTAAAACCAAAGCTTCAACTCCACTCATAATAGGGAAAAGATTGCAACGTTGTCATATGCTCGTGACCCGTCTCAAAAATGTTGATCATGAAAATATCGTATTTTCAGAGGAGAAACTATGGAGCATCGAGGAAAAATACAAGAGCCAAAACTCGCGTGTGTTAATCTATATCGCGTGAAAACATACCTAGGGAATTTAAACATGTTGCAAAAACCTTACATCCAAAGTCTGTGATGGTATGGGCTGGAATATCGGCAAAAGGGAAAACAAGCATGGTTTTTGTTCCAGAGGACGCCAAAATTAACACCATTTATAGCAGAAACTGATTCTATCTAAACATGTTCTGCCTACAGTATGTCCCATAAAATCTGAATTTATTCAATTATCTTACATCTAGCATTTTATGAGTTTCATAGTTTGTATTAGACATATCTACTTAAAATTTTATATTCCATTAAGTCATGTTTTTATTGGGAATACATTTCCCATATATTATAAAAATCTTTGCACATATTTATTATTGCATCATCATGACACAAACACTTTTGCTATAATCATTTATATCTATATGTTCATTCTGATTTAATAGCATTTATTTTTCACCATGTCTCAGACTGAGAAAAGGGAACACGCAATTATACTTCCAAAGGGGAATAAACACTCAGTTAAGGAATATCTAGAATTGTAGGTGTCTCATTATCAACGGTTTACAACCTAAAATCCCGAATAAGTGAATGTTTGCCAATTAAACGAAGAAAAGGGAGTGGGAGGCCAGGGAAATTACTCCCATTAATAACGAACAGTATCGCACAACAAATTCGGAGAACCCGTTACATTTCTCTTAGAGCTATGGCAGATAAGTGTCCAGTTACCACCCCAAAGAATACGGTTGCACGTGCTTTGAAGAAGTTAAGGTATACGAAGCCCTACCCTAGCCCCATTCCTCTACTATCTAAGATAAATCGAATATCACGACTTGAATGAGGAGAGAAAAATCTTAAAAATGATTGGCAACATGCTATATTCGCCGATGAGGCTTCGATTTGAATCGCACGTGGGAGAATTCGCATGTGGACCAAGGAAGGTACTGAGAGGCTGCGAACAACAGTGGAACATACCCAAAAAGTCAACATTTGGGCAGCTTTTTGTCTGTAGGAACGTTTTCACTATGTATTTTCCAAGAAATACTCACAGCAGCTCTCCTTGTGAATATACTAGAGAGGGCACATGATAACACAAGCAACTGTTTTTCATCGTTCTGAGTGGTTTTTGGTGTAGGATAATAACCCAAATTACACAGCCAAACTAACCAAGGCATGGATTGACAAAAATATGAAACAAAAACAGAATAGACTGGCCAAGTCAAAGTCCAGATGTTAAACCTATTGAAATTTGTTCGCCTGGATTAAGTTAGAATTAATCAAACGCAACCCTAAAAATATTCGAGACCTCAAATAACAACTATTGAAAATTAGGGAGGCGATAGATACAGATTTTCTTCGACCTTAATGGGCTTCCATGCCCAAAAGATGACAGCTGGTTCAGGAAAGTAGGAGTTATAAGATAAAATACTGAAGGACCACTAAATTACTTTAGATATTTCGGAAAACATTGGAAAAATCTTCGAATAATAATATTCTTTGAAATGATTTACCTATTCAGTTTTTTATGGGACACACTGTATAAGTAATACCTTCATGAATGGAGAAAATTGGTTGTTTCAGCAGGACGAGCCCAGTTATACAGTTAAGATTAATCAAGACTAGCTTTCTAACAACATCCCTAATTTTTTGAACAAGGATGAATAGCCCCATTCAACCCCAGACCTCAACCCCTGTGATTACTATTTGTCGGGTAGAATGGAAGCAATAATAAACAACCACATTCATAAGTCAGTTCAGGCTTTGAAAAGGGCAATTCTTCGTTCATGGAATGATTTAGACCTGGAGGAAGCAGCGCTAGCATGCAAAAATTCCCTGAATGATTGAAAATGTACATCAAAGCGAGAGGCAAGAGATTTGAAATGAATTAGCTCTCATATTTTAGGAACAAGGATTTAGAACTAATTAATATATTCATTTAATTCATATATGACGAAATTTCTTAATACATAGCATCATACATTGAGTATTAAATAATGTTAAGTTTGTTGCAAAACTTTTGGCTCACCCTGTACAGGGTGTTTCATAATTGATGCCCTATCATACACAATGAATTAACGCAGCACTAATAGCAACCAATCAATTAATTCACTTTGTAATGTAACTACCATGTAGTTTGATGCACTTCTTTACTCTATTTGGCATCCCATTATATAACGACTCTATAATATCACACGAAAGTCTTGGCCAGGCCAGTTTTATGTTATTTTCAAGCATTTTCAGATTGTTGGGAGGAGCCATAGTTTCCATCTCACTTTTCATTATTGCCCATACATTTTATTGGATTAAGATCTGGCGAGTTGCCAGGCCAAATACCATTCTCCCAGAACGAAGGCAGATTATTTTTTAACCATTCTTGAGACTTTTTCGAGTGATGGGCTGGTGCACAGTCTTGTTGGAAAATTGAATGAGACATGTTGTGTACTATCTTTCTCTGGATAGTGGATCCAGTTTTTCGTTTTCATTTATATGTGACACAAAGAGTCTTTGTCAGATTTTCGTTCACATAGTAATCTCCAGTTATTGTTTGTCCAGGATCTATCATGTGCAAATCGGAGACAGCTGCGTAAGAGATCATCCCCCACACCTGTATTTTAGTAGGGTGTTTCACCAGTTCTACTGGTTGAATATTTGACTTGTCAGGTGCCCAAATTCGATCATTCTACCGATTTGGTGCATGGATAAGTTCAAAGGGGCATTCATCAGAGAAAATAACCCTTTTCCAAACCTCTGTTGTCCAGTCTTTACATGCTTTACAGAATTTCAATCGGTTTTCTTTCTGTTTATCGGTTAATTTGGGTTGCTGCTGGCGTTTATATGCCTTGAAGTTAAGGGTATTCCGTAAATGGCGATATACGATGCTGCATGAGATTGAATATCCCTTGGATTTCAACTTCCGAGAGATGGATTTGGTTGATTGGTGTTTTTTCTGGGTGGAAGTGATGACTAACTTTGCTGGGATTGGGACGGATGTTTTTGGCCACGACCCCTTATGTTTTTGAGCTACTGACCTCCAAAAAAGCATAACCACCAACGACGAACTGTTCGGATATTAACTCCAATCCGTTGAGCAACCGATTTCTTGGTCAACCCACCCTGCAAAATCCCAATTGCTCTATTACGAGTTTGAATAGTCTGTTCTTTGACCATTTTCTTTGTATCAACTAATAGAATACAATTATTCAAATATGCTAATGAAAAATATAGTTTAGAATGAAGCAAGATACGTAAAAAGCTACTACGCAGTCATATTATTGAGATATATGCTAAATAGTCCAACTAGTAAAATAGTACTAATGGGTATTCTATAAAGTATGTTAAATCTGAATAGGGCATCAATTATGAAACACCCTGTAAACTAATTCAGCTGTCCTGTCGGTAAGGCCATTGTCAATTTGCAAATGGTCCTTCAAGCCAAAATGGTGGCGTCCAAAATTATAATTCAATTTTGACGCTGGACAGCATTGGGATATTACATATATTTATGCCCCTATCTATGGAAACAAATATACAGTCAATGGACAAAAGTATTCGACCACACAAATATATTGTCATAAATTGTATACTCTTTCCCGCTCCTATATATTGTGTAGTCTATATTCGNCTAGCGTTACAGACCTAGACGTCTGCTAACCAGTTAAAAATCCTACACAATTCCTAACTTCGCATTGTTTACTTCTTCACTCGATTATTTCGAGCAAACGTCCGTATCTTATCTGTAACTTTTTTCAAGGCCAAAGATTGGCCAAACTTGTTAACTAAGTTAATCCATAAGGGAAAAATTGTTCTGTACTCCAAGCTAACACTAAACCTCGCTAGCTGCAACAGGAATATGGTGTAATGCATTATCAATCAAATTACCGAAAGTTGAGAAAAAAAAGTATCTTCTTGGAATTGATCCACAAATATGCTTTTTCACCATTTCGCTTACAAGTGTATCGGGGGTCATTTAAAGGCTAAGAGGGAACAGAAACATGTGAGATTTCAGAAGGTGTACATGTACTGAACTGAAAAGCTGAATCACCAATCAGACATGATCTTTCTGAATCACTATTGATATCCATGGACACATGGAAATGCCTGATAAAGTATCGTCCAAATCATTATCCGAGTCAACAATATGATCATCTTAAACAGCATTAGAACTTTTTGGCTCATTAATTTGTTCAGTGACATTATCAGAATGTGTAACCATTTGAGTAGTAGGCTTAGAAGATCGGTTACTAAGACTCTTCTCAGATGTGGTACTAAAATCGTCATTGCTAGGCAGAGCTTGACATTTCTCCAGTTCATTGAAACCCGAGGACAATCCCCTATGGGACACATGATGACGGTAGTGTCGCTCAGTTGTTGAACGAGCATGACACATAAATTGACTAAGTGATTCTTGCATTGAAGGTTTGTGCATGCTGATCAATGTAGAGGCTGCTTTACGATAATTCGTAGGGCAGGCATCGGGATCATGAATACCAAAATGTTTCAATCCTGAACGCAAACAAGTGGTTATGCTACTTGTACGTAATCTATCAGAAGTCCATGTCTGAAAGACATGACAGTTCTTTTCATCACGCGAAGAGATATCGCTAATAGATGATAACAAGGGAAGAACTGTCGTAATCATAGTGACAAGGTAAAAATAGATTTCAACATCGAGATAAATAATAGCAGCTTGAAGAGATCCTGTCTTATGATTTGCAACGTAAATATATACGAGGTTGTCACATTTTGAATTACCTTCTGTATCTAACACCTCTTTAATCAGCATTCCCTCAATTATTCCAGAACGTTGAGCGGTTGCTATTAGAATTTTAACTATAAGATAATTATGCAGTTGCATAAACACAAACTCACTGATATCCTTCGTTACTCGTCAATATGTACAAATTGCTGTGTAACTTCAACCAATCCACGACGTGAATGCCATAAACGTAATACATCAAAAGACTTTGGCATACGTTCTCGACTAACTGCCATCGTATCCTTTATTCGCAAATGACGATCTTTTCCAATTGCTTCTTTTAAATAGCACAACATAGAATCTATTCCTTTCAACTGTTCTACAGTAGGTAGCAGTGAAGGTATCTGCATTCTCAGAAAGCGAATAAATCTTTCGTATACACGCAAACGACAATACATTGTTGACGGACTACATGTAGCAGAACTGACATAGTGATTGAGTTGATTAGGATCCCACAGCTGATGCCAACCACGTTCATTAACTACAGATCAAATTGACACATATCACCTTTAACTGGCGTGTTTTTCTACCACCGCCTCCCCTTGTGAAGTAAAAATGATTGGAATTCTTGAATTATCAGCTCACGATCTATAAACCTGAAGCAGCTGAGCAACGATCAATGTTATCATGGAAAACTTCTATTAACTTCTTACCTTCCTTGACCAACAACCCAACTTACATGTCCTAGAAGTGTTAAGAGTACGTCTGATGTAATAGTTTCCGAATCAAATTCATCTCCAGAACTGATCTCAAATGGTGATATATTCAAATGTGGAGTACACTCTGATAATCGAATTCATTGCAATACACAAGTGAATCATCTGGCATTTATTCTGATCGTATCGTTGAATTATTCAATGGGTTTACAATATTATTCATTTCCATATTGTCCATTATAGAGAATTTTGTAAGTCTTTCAATTGCTTTTGTCTCAACACTTCTGACTCTAACTCTTCAAATTTGACTGAATTTGCATAACTTATGAACTGTGACAAGATGTAGTTTAATATCCAATACTATACGTTTAAATTCTACACTCAATTCATTACGAAAATTACATCTTTATCCTGACTGTAATTTTGTTGAATTTTTATATTTTGTATCACATCTTGTTTGGCGAACTTGAACAATATTTTGTATACTTTCTGCAAAGGAATTTACCATTATTAACATGAGCAACCAAGTGCCTTCGATATTTCGCATAGCCACGATGTTAATTGCAAACCTCACATTATATAGTCTTTGACTTGAACTTTTGGAACACTTGTGGATAAGGTAAATTGTTTGATAATGACATGAAGCTATTCACAACACTAATAACAATTTATTGGGAATTATTGTAATAGAAGGAGAGGACTCAAACAAAGATTTAAATAATAATTAATACAGTAGCATACATAATCACGTTACAAATCAAATATAATTACGGTACAGGATAACAATACAACTATACAATTTGAAAAAAACCTTTCTCGATCGAGCTGGTAGAGCAGGATAAATATATTCTGGATTGAGGTTTGGAGGGGACAGTGAACAAAATCTGGTGAGCACCGGACAAAACCAAAACTTCATGAAATTGAACAATGCGTGCGACAGTATCGGTGCTAATGTCGCACATACTCTTGATAAATATAAAATCTGTCGATTTATCAAAATCGCCTTATCATGCAGTGTATTACTCTGCAGTGTCCAACGCTTATTGGTATATAAAATTGTCAGATTTTGCAGGACTTCCAGTGTTAGTTTATGGGGGTTCTACTATAATTTGGAAACCTGATAGAACATAAGAAAACAAAGATTATTTAAAACACTAGTAAACTGGACAAGGCCTAATATATATTCAATAAATTACCTGGACATAACCAAACAAAACCTGAATTGATATAGGGGTTTGTCCAGTTTTGTCCACACAAGAGGTTGTAGATAGGACGGTTAAAACCAGGTTTTAACAGCTAGATTTTTCACATGGATAAACCTACCAACCTTGTAAGACAACACGTAAACTTTTTCCATAGGCGTAAATGTACATATTCTGAAGGGATATGGACCCCTCACGTCGGGGACATGTGAATCTGGAACCAGACGGCTTGTCATGTACAGTTCTTAAAAGTTAAGATAACTAACTTTCATACAAAGTGAGCCAAAAGTTCTGCAACGAAATTCGAATTGCAGAAACTTTATTACGCAACCATTTTCGATGTCATTTCTGATTCAACTATTCTATGTGACTCTATTATATATCATACTACAACATTGGTTCCAAGCTTACTGTAATACTGTGTCTTATTAAACCTATTGAGGCTAAGAGGTCTGCAATTAGCCAACTTTGGTTGAATCGACATGGACAAGTAGGAATATTGAAATCACTCGGGTCGAAAAATTATCCACGATCTTTTATTTATCGGACTATTTCAAGATACAACAAGTATGAGACAGTGAAAGACATGCCTCGTTCTGGTCGACCACGATTTGTTCGTACCACAGCACTGAAGCAGAGGGTCAATCAGATAATAATCAGAAAGCAGGCGATATCCTACAGACAAATAGCAAATAGGACGTTACACAGTGGTTGAGAAGCAAAGAGTAGACAAAAAATTGATTCCGTATTTGATGGTTTCATTTCTTTTTTTATTGTTTAAATGATTCTCATTTAAAGTATCTAAGCGATTGAGACCCTAGAAGCTGTAAAGTTTCTTCTTCAAAGATGCGAAATATTGATGGGAAAATTGCTGCTTTATGATTTCCAAATTTAGCCACAATTTCAATGAACCTGTAGGAGCAATTACAGAATCGAATGTTACTGATCTGGTGTACTTTATATATTTCGACTGTGCTAATTCTAAATATCTTATTTCCCATAACTGTATCTTGTACATATTTCGTGAACATAAGATATCTAAAATCAAGTGCTGGGTGGTTCAAAAGGTTGGAAACACTTTTAGCTTTTGAGCATGCCATCCCACGTCATATATTGCACCCATTTAATATTCTAGATATGTCAAACTATACTCCTGAAAGAGCAACTACCAGGTTGTGGACATGCCAGCAGCGAGCATTTTGCGTAGAGCTGTATTTGAAGAAGGCCAGTTTCTTGAAAATTCATGAAACCAACCGACAACAGTTTGGGACTGATAACACACCCTCCAGATCGGCTATTCTCAAGTGGTTTCTGAAGTTTATGAGTAAAGGGACTGTCAAGAACCTAGACAAGCAGTATGACGGGCGCCATACCCCGTGTGGGTGGCCTACAATCCGCACACCGGAGGTTATAGCCATGATCCGCACACCAGAGGTTATAGCCATGATCCGCAAGTCAATGGAGCAATCTCCCAGACGTTCATCCTGAATGCGTTCACAAAGTTTTGGAAATGTTTGCAAAATTTCGAGAACCACAATGCTCAGAGTGCTGAAACAAGATCTAGGCATGTTTCCTTACAGGATACAGATATGCCACAAGCTTACAGCAACTGACATTACCAGGAGACTAGATATGGTCAACGTTTTAATTCGCAAGGTTGAGGAATGCCAGGGATTCTTGTCAGACTTGTGGACAAGTGATGAAGCTCATTTCCACCTTGACGGTCAAGTAAATTCACATAGCAACATTTATTGGGGCACAAAAGCACATATTCAGGTTACACAAAAGCCACTTCACAGTGGCACGAAATGGTCAGAATGTGGAAATAGGCATTTTGATGGCACATAGGTCCTCAAAATGTATTATTGTCATATAGGTTTTTGACCCAACGAATCGAATTGTATCAATTTATCTCTCTCCCTTCAGGTGACAAAGTTATGACGTCATTGTCACCTATCTGAGGTGTGAAAATTCCCCAAATTTTCTATTAATCGATTGAGAGGTTTACTTTTAATCATCATTATGATCTTCATGATCACGAATAAGGGTGTTCACTAAAATATCTTGGCTACTTCTAAGTCCTTGGCTAGATGGAGGCCTTGGAATAGAAAACTTGCGATTCATTAACAGCATGGGATCACTGTGAGAAATCAATCGAACAAATACATCCTTTAAATNTCGAACCACTGTTGGGTAGCGTTAGCTGTATGAGCTGGAGCTCCATCCTGCTGGAAGGTCCAACTCGTATTTCCAAAGTTCTTACAACCGAAACCCTTCACTTCAGGATCCAGAATGAGTTAACGATAGGTTTTCGAATTGATTTTCACACCAGACGGAACAAAAATAAGATTAGTCCGGGAGTTTGCAGAGATTTCCCCCCTACCATGACCGAAGCTGGCTTTTGCCTTCTCGGTATGAATCGAAGTTGTTCTGGGATGTCTTGGACGCTGCTTGAGATGATACGATCATTCTGAGGGTTGGAAACCTCTTGAATTGTGAGCAATTTCTCATCGGAGAACAATATTTTGTTAACGACTGATTGGGCGGCACGCAATAACAGACATCGACTTCTTTGCAGCCGCTTTACTCTAATGGCCTTTGTAAGCATCTGAACTTTCCGCGCTTGAGAGACTTTAACCCTAGGTCATCGTGCACTACGCGTCCAATAGATCTAGAGCTTATTCCAAAGTCACGAGACATTTTCCGCATGGAACGCCGGGAATTTCGGACGATTCTTTTCTCCATCTTCGCCTTTAGTTCTCGTGTCCTTACATTACGCGGACGACCACTTCGAGCTCTGTCTATCAAGCTTCCAGTTTCCTTTTATCTCTGGATAGTACGATATATCAACTTTCTACCCCATTCTTTCTCTGAAGAATTTTCAAAATCTCGCCTGGGGACCTCTCTGCACGAAATAATTCTAAAGTTTGTGACCTTTTGGCTTCCATGTCTCTAATTAGAAATATTTGTTAGTAATAGAGAGAATGCTTTAGTTCTTCAGTAAACATACATCAATATAGATTATGGGCCTATAAGGTTGCAATTATTCCACTATAGTTATGTATAATTGATTGTCAAACCATGGGACAAAACTTTTGCCGCACCCTGTATATAAGATACATATAATAATGCAAAAAATACTCATCGGAACTTCGCGTCCCCGTCTCTTTCATCACAAAGCTTAAAGCTTTGGGCCCATAAGTTCCATTATAGCAACATTCACGCAATTCATCAGCAATATATCCGGGATAAAAACCTACACATAGAACCTCCTCTTTAATACTGTTATCCTCCTATCCGGGTATCTTAATCACAGAAGTAGTATCGACAGGAAAAAAATATAATTGTAAGGGGGCAGAATACTGTAGATAGAATTTTTCGTATTATCAATTGCATCTGTATATTTTGATCGAATTTTTTGTAGAACTTTGATCAGAATTTCTTATGTCCAACTTTGATCAAATGATGAAAAAGGCAAATTTTGATCAAAGTTCCACTAAAATGTCTCCAGTCGAACCTTGATCGAAATATTGGAGAATTTTGATCAAAAATGAGAACTATGATCGAAAATGGAGAAAATACAAGAAAAAAATCCAACCATATGCCATTTTACAAAGATTAATTATAATCAATCCAGCAAAACTCCATCCAATCATAAAATTAGCATAAATTTCACACTCACTTTATATTTTATTAGTTAGAAAGAGTACCATTGGGAGGGGATTAGGAATTTATTCGCTACCTTATGGCTCTGGGAGTATTTATTTGTGTTCATTATTAGCTACTTAGGGA
>JAKMXF010000052.1:0-25015 GCA_024704765.1 Oopsacas minuta | reverse complement strand
AAGGTGGCACAAATGGCACAAAATTGAAATTCATCTATAACTCTGGTAAAAATGGCTCAATCCGATTGGAAATTTCAATCTGGGGTAACTCGCCTACGTAGAATTCAAATATCAAGTCAGAAATTATAAATTCTTAATAGGTTTTGAATTACCACATATTTTGATTATCAATAATTATCTAATAATTATTAATAATTAACACCTTCAAAAAGTGTCAATCTAAAATATTTTTTTGAAATTCTTGAAAAACATGTGTTATTCTATACAAATTACTAGATAGTAGCTACGAATATAGACTACACAATATATAGGAGCGGGAAAGAGTATACAATTTATGACAATATATTTGTGTGGTCGAATACTTTTGCCACCTGACTGTATATATTTTATAGATTAAATGTCTAGACATGTGAACACAATAGCGTTAGGAAATATGCAACTTAAACCGTATATGAATATTAACCATTCACTTTATGAAGTATATGGAACAAATTTGTCAAAAATTTCCGAGGATATGATCAAGGGAAGTATTATTTTTATAGAACAGGATAAAAGAATGGAAAAATTCTGATCGATTACTAATTATCTCGACAGAAATGTACAATGAACCTATTTAATCCGACAATGTGGAGTCTGGAAATCACAAGCAAATTGCAGTAGCACAGTAAATCCGACACTTGTACATAACCAAACTTGCGTCAGACTATGCAGTTCCATCATAGGCGCAAACACGGGGACGCAGGGGGGCATGCGCCCCCTCCTAGAAAATTTTAGAAGGGGTCAGTAGAGTGGCTGTAACAACTGCGCCCGACTTTAGATATTAACTTCACTTGTACTAACAAATATTGGTACAGATTAAATATTTGGGTCATTTGGATTTCATACATATTATTTGTTGTTTCACTCCACCCTTGAGGCCACCTGATTCTGTCTCACCGCTATGCCTTTGGAATCTCTCCATTCATCCACTACGTCTTGGATATTGACTTTGTCCAAGCGGTCAGCGTGGACGTGACAGATTGCTCCGTGATTGAAATGAGCTTGACCACATGTGCTTCTGATGTACGTCCTCAGCCTCCTGATAACAGAGAAGGTGCGCTCTGCAGTACAAGTGGGTGAAGCTTGGACAGAGAGCAGACGTAAACAGGAACAAATGTTAGGTAGGACCACGCGCAACATGGAATCAGACTGAAATTCTGACACAAAGTCCAGAACATGCTGCTCATTTCTGTCCGGTTTAATTAGCCTCACTGTCTTCACCTCACGTCTAGGGCCTTGGCATCCACATCCGCTGTGAACACCTCACTAACAGCCCTGATGGCTACCTCTGATGCCTCAGGCTCTGGATAACGAATCAGAACATCTTCTAGGGCCACAATAGCCTCGTCCACATGGAAACGTTCCTCGATCTCATCGAGTGCAGTTTGAAAGAGAGCCCTATACTGAGACATGAAGTACGTCTCGATGTCGGACTCAGTAACTGGAACTATTCTCCCTCCAATACGACGTTTCTCTGAAATATTTAGACCCCTTGGAACAGTGGAACCCTCTAGGTCCATTTCCTCGGAAGTAGCCTTGCACTGGCGGCAGAACTCATAACCTTGGACAACAGCCTCAAGATGCAGCAGTCTAGCTAGCGTCGCGAAGAACTTTCTGGTTTCTGAAATCGTGATGTTAACTCCTTGAACCCACTTGTGTATTGGATGCACTATCTCCACCAGTCCATCAGAGTATTCAAAGAAAAGAAAACATAGAAGTCGCTAAGGCTGTTGATGTGAATGAGGGTTGCTTGCTTGTCTTCTATTTTTCCTTCCGAGATTTGCTCCTGGAACCAATCCAGTAAGTGTGCGTAGTTCTGAAGTATTGCTCTCACAACCGGCATCCGCATGACCCATCGCGTTGGACACAACTTTTTCAACTTCTCAGTCTCCACATAATCTTCTCCCCCGTTCTCGAATTCAGTGAACGAAGCAAGCCTTCTCGGGCTACTCTTCACATAGACAGTCACTGACTGTATTATGTCAATGCATCTCTTCATGGAAGCACCCTGTCTCACAGCTTCCTGCAGGACCAGGTTGAGGCATGTCCCTTAACATATGAAACNGTCGAGAAAGCACCATGGAATTCTTTCAAATCTTTAAATGAGAACTTTGTAGGAACTAAGAAATCACCAATTTATGAAGAACTTGTTGTGACATTACTTGATGTATTCAAAACAATGGGATGTAACATGTCTCTAAAATACAGTTTCTTCACTCACATTTTGCAATTTTTTCCAGAAAATCTAGGTGCTATGAGTAATGAATTTGGTGAAAGAATTCATCAAGATATGAGTACAATGGAAAGTTCTCTCCAAACATGATGGCTGATGATTGTTGGTCACTAAAAAGATATATTTCTGATGCCACATACAAAAGATAATTATATTCCAAGAATTTCTAAATTCGTATAATAAATGCTAAACCAATTAACAATTTTCTTTGTAATTTAATCATAAGTGTGCACTATATTAGCCAAACTAAAGAGATATATTTATAGGAATGCACTGGGACAATGAGAAAACAAAGTATTGAATTTTTCAAAATCCTTGCCTGATAGGGAAAAACTGATTGGATATTTGCAATCAGGGTACTTGAATACATAAGAAACACTACCGTGTATTCTAGAGCAAAAAATGCTGAAAATTTGTTGGACTGTGTGATCATCACAAGCCTCGAAATACGAGTTGATTTATTAAAACGTGTCTATACACTAATATTTGATCTTAAAGCCATTACTCTGGATCACTAACATCTGACGTTTTGGCATAGATTGCCAATGAGGTTACAAAAATTCAGGTTCTATAGAATTCTAAATAGAGAGAAGGGTTTCTTCAAGTCCACTAAGATGACGAGGAGGGTTCAAATCAATCTGATGTTTGATCCAAGCCCACAAATTTTCGATCGGGTCTAGATCTGGGCTACAAGCAGACTATTCCATACGAAGTATATCATGACTTTCACGGAAAGTCTTAGCAACCTTTGACGTGTGCTTTGAATCGTTGTCTTCCTGAAAGACCCAGCAGTCAGGGTACAATACCTGAGCTTGTAAAATCAGACACTCGTTTAGGATGTTCGTATATAATTCTCCTGTGAGGTTCTGCCTAAAAACCTTTAACGGAAAGGTCCGATGAGCAGAAATTGCTCCACAAACATGTAATTTTGGACTATGGTTGTTGCTTTGCTTGACCGCTAGTTGGTCTCCTATGCCCCACAGCCTTATTCTGACACCAGCTAGCCAAATTGACATCTCATCGCTTAAAACAACTCGCTCCCAGTCAGTTTGTTTGTTATTCTTAGCCCACAATACTCTATGTTATTTGTGTTGATCCGTTAGTATAGGAATATTCCTTGCAACCTTGTGGGCGTACCCTCTCCTCTATAATTCCTTCCTGACCGTCTCATGGGATAAACCTTTCTGGCGAAGATGATTGAATCAACTGGCCAATTTTCGGATGGACATCTTGCGATTCTGATTTGCCAAGCTTACAAGAGATCTAGCAATATTCTCTGTTTTCTGGTTCCAGATTTCCTCTGTATATCACCGCCTGACGAAATTTGGCTAATATGCGGAAAACAGTGCTCCTCGGGATAGCTGTTCGCTGATGTATTTCGCTACCACTTGTAACCCCCGCATCGAATAATTTGCGGATGAGGTCTCTTCGTTCTAACTCCACTATACTGATTTTGTATTTCGACACAAAAGACAAATATTAGCCAAAGACTGATATTGAAACGGTCTATAGGAATATAGCAGATATTTTCGGGAATGTGTATTCTAAGATAGGTTATTCGTGTATTCTAGAATCAATTAACTAATGGTAACTTAATACACATGTATAAATAAATCAGAAAACAAATGCGTTTCATATCTAACCATAGCAAATGAAGAAATTCTAAAATATACATAATTACACGAAAGTCTCAATTTCATCTTGACAGACTGTATGACAACACACTTGGCTAAAAAGCAGCCCAAAAATAACTTTAATTTTTGAAATCTTCTGACACCTGATGTTTGCATCATTTTAGGGACTGGTTACTGATGTTGGTAAATTAATTAGAACACACCCCGTTAGTCTAGTATACGAATATCATAGGTATTCGATTCGGTGTCGTATTGACATAAAAACAATGGGCACAAAGTTGACTTAGTGTGGGTGATAGAGTATTCAGTGAAATACCTGTATATACAAAAAGAATACTTGTCAACCGGAGGCTAATCGTTAGGAGTCGTTCAAACGTTACTTAACAACAAATTCCTAAATTTTGGACACCCCCCTCCTATGTCACCCTATTCGTAATACAAAAAGGATAGGACTGTCACACTTTACTACTCCTTACCCCTTGGAAGCGTTACGTAACGTTTGAACGGCCTCTTATTCTAAATGAATTGACTATTGAAATTAATGAGATGTACATTACTTATTAAGATTCACCACCACCCAGGAGAGCAAATTAAGTCAGAGGATCTTCCTCGTCATATTCTGATACCACTTCACCATTCACTTATATATCATACACCTTCCGCAAGCTAAGGATTGCATCCCCAATGTGCATTATATGTTGGGCGTTCTATCATATTAGATGTACCCTAACTTGGAAACAGCTCAGGTCGGTCTTCATTGCGGTGGGATCGCGCCAGCTCCAAGTGCAATTCAGATCTCTGGGCTACAGGCATTTCCACTTATCTGGTTGGGGAGGTTGTACCATTATTACGCTGTTCACTGTCCAATTCTTGGATTAATACTACATCAAGAATTATCAAAGCTTTTGAAGTTTTAGTTCTGGAAAACAATCATAGATAAACAATAATCTATTTTTTAAGTGGGCGGGTTAAAGTATCCTTCCCGGGCGAATGATTAGCCACTCCATCCTGGCGACAATCATAATTTTTTAATTTTAGACGCTCAAAACTTCAATCTACCACGCGCGTCTCGAGGGGTTGGAATTGCGATTCCGTTAAGTAAAGGTTTGATGCCAACACAGACAATATAGTGAAGTTCTCATTATTCGAACACTTGGATTTAACTATCAGGACAGGCGAACAAACGATTAAATTGGTTATCATCTACCACCCTACTCCTTCTGCCAAAAACTAATCGTAGCGCTATTGTTTGAAGAATTCTCTGACTTATTAGACTCCTACAAAGCAGCCCTATTTAAACTCATATTCAAGCAATTAGCATACATCATGTTATCGTCACATTCTACATAAGTGTTAAATTTCACAATATTATGAAGAACTTATAATCCCCCTAAGTCAATTCTAAGACGAATTAGTAACTGATTAAATAAGATACCAATAAAGGAAACTCCCAAACCAAAAATATGTTAATCACTCTTTGTTAAATAATAATACAGAAACAGACCAGAAGAAAGCTTTGGATGATTATATATGTGCTTAGAATAATACGAATTCAATTCAGTATACAACCTTGATCGTCAATACTATTTGGGACCTAACAAAACTAATCATATCTGCTCAGTTCTAATATTAGAAGATGAAGAATGGGGAGTAACCACAAAAAATCGAAAGGTAGGGGTGATAAAAGGATAGATAATAGAGGTTGTATTATACTACATCAGTAATGCTCAACTGGCGGACAGCGGTCCGGATCCGGACATTTCTTCAATCTAGTCCAGACTGCAAGCTTCGGATTGGATTCATCCAAACTCCTTTCCAAATTCTAACTATCTACCAAATATAATTCCTTTATTTACTCTTCGAGCTAGTTTTTGCCAACCTTATTTTATATACTATTTCATTTCAATTAGAGAATTAGCCTAGACATACTTCAGATCATTTTCTGAATAGTGTTTCCGCAAGTGAAGAAGAGGAAAATTGATAGTGCACAAACAGGGAATTCTAATTGAATGAACAACTCTATTCTCATTTGTGTTAGATGAGTTTTCTGGAAAGCCAAAATGTTGTGCTCTGATAAAAAGTACTAATATAGAAAGGCATTTTGAAACGAAACATCCAAGATTTAACTCAACTTTTCCTCTTGGATCAGTTCAGAGAAAGGACAAAATTAATGGCTTGAAACATTCTCTTCACAATCAAGTATCTATATTAGCTAACTTTACTTCACACCAGCAGAAAATTACTAAAGCTTCGCTTGTTGTTGCTTATATATGTGGGAAATCTATGTTACCATATTTTATTGCCCCTGTAGTAAAAGAATGCATGTTGTAATTGACTAAAGTTCTTTACCGGACAAATGTGAAATTACGGAAGCTATGGGACATTTGCCCCCTTTCACGAAATACCTGCACAGGGAGCGTTGATGAAATTTCAGAATTTCTCTTTAATAATCTGAAGACTAAGCCTATTAAAACTTTTCTTTTCACTTGCAATCGATGAATCTACTGATATTAGAGATGTTGCTCAGTTAGCTGTTTTTGTGAGGTTTTTATTGAGGATCAGTTCTAGGAAGAATTACTCACTGTGATTGGTTTAACTGGTCACACTACAGGCAATGATATCTTTAATGCCTTGGTCACTTTTCTATAATATCAAAAGCTAGGTATAGATAAGATTGTCTCAATTGCAACGGATGGAGCTCCAGCAATGGTAGGATGTGCGCAAGGATTAACAAGCAAATTAAAGTCACTTAACTCTAGTATAATATCTTTTCATTGTGTAATCCACCAGAACGTCCTTACTGCTTACTACTAAACTAAATAAAGAGTTTAAAGACCTTATGAATGAAACTATGAAGTTACAAATTTCCTCAAATCAAAATCTCCAGTTAGACACATAAGATTGATTTCATTCCTGGGCATCTGGATGCAAATTATTCCGATGTATCGACTCATAATGTACTTATCAGAAATGCCCTGCACTATTCGATTTAGGTAATAGGTTGTTGACAATGTTTGAATCCACATACATATGTGAATCACTATTTTCAAATCTCAATTATATTAAAAATAAACGCCAAAAAAGATTCAATCAAGAACATTTGGAAAACATTTTGAGGGTGGCTAATACATCAATGCAAGTTGACTTTGATGATATTATGAATGATTAAATAATCTTTCAAACTTCACACTGATTTCAATACATTAGTTATTATTCCAAGTAAATAGTTTTTGACTTTATGTACCTTTCAGCATTAGATTCATAGTAAATACACTAGAAGGGGAAATAAATGCACAAGAATACAAAATGCGGAATACTGCGAGCAATATCGAATCCAAAGAAAGAAAATAGAACGAGAAAGAATTGGAAGAAAATAAACGTAAATACTCCAAACAAATAGAACAAAATGTCACAGCGAACCAGGGTAAGTAATAACATACTGAGGGTAAATTCCCTGGTTTGTATAGAGGGCATATAATCTGCCATAACCAAAAGGATGCATCGCTGTTACAGTTGTGAATCTTTCATTCTCGAATTGAGCATACTGAGAATGCACAGTGGAGGCATCATCAAAGTATCATCAATAGGTAATTCTACCATTTTCCCTATTATCGCCTTAAATAGGAGAATTTGACTGAAGTTTGATCTGGGAATTTGATAAGAAAATTGATCAGCTAATAAAATACTCTCAGCAAAATAATTACCCCGCCCCCAATACCCTTCCCTGGCAAATCGAAAATCGAAACCTTCAGTGCCTGTATATATTGATGATGGTTGTGTGTCACTTGTTCTAGGTACACGGAGACTTCATTAGCATCTTGCTGTAGAGCATGAAATCTATCCCTCGTCTGCAGAAATTTAAATCAAATGTGTTTGTTCTGTATTTTCTCGATATTAAGGACGTTATTCTTCGTTGAAAGAAAAGGCCTGCTTATCGTGTTCCATTCTGTCGTACAGCGTTGAACTCCACTTAATAGCGCCTCTGAGCTCCAACCCAAAGGAAGATTGATATTGACCTGGTGGCCTACAGCATAGTCTAAATATCGTGAGGAAATCATATTCACGCCCAAAATCAGATATAGTAACTTGAGCTAAATGAATATCATTCTGGACGAAAGCAGAAATTGAAATAAAATCAGGAAAAGACTTAATAGCAACAGAATGAAGTTTCTCATTTTAGTTGACAAACTCTATGTTAGAATTTATCTGCCCCAAACCTCTCCGAAGAATAGTAATTCTACATTTAATTGGGTGTAACAATTGCTGAAGAATATTGTCAACTTCACGCTGACGTCCATAAATATGAGGTGACTTGCTTTGACGATATTTCTTAACAACATCCCATCGTCCGAAACGTAAACAAGTCCGACATAACACAAACTATCATTGATAAGCTTAATATAAGCAGATATCAAATCTGAAGAAAAATTCTGAATAGGAATTCAAACAAGATTCTGCTGAATTGTTAGAAATGTTTCCAAAATAGCTTGACAATCTGGAAATGAAACACACGAATTGATACTAAGTACGAACTGAGAAATCTAGACTTGCGTACATTGAAAGAGGAACGAAAAATCCTTTAAAAATATCAAAGAATACAATCAATGACCTAAAAGACACAAGTAAAGGATTCAGAACATATTTCGCATGATTACATATGAACAGCAGAACCACATACAGGGGCATTGAATAAATACTAATCATACCATCTAAAACTATAGATACTTGTGTAAAGTTGGTAATTTTTGCTATGAATGTTCAAAGTAGTCTCCTTTATACNGGATAAATGGATATGTATCAGTTGGTAGGACTTTGTAGAAATTTAAAATACTGAGATTCTCGGATATCTCATCTAATTTTACCTCCCTAAACTTTTCCTTTCAAATTAATATTGGCTTGTAGATCAAGAAGCTCCAGCTGAATTTCATCAGAAGCACACTGGACATCAAGACAGAAGGCTGAGTGAAGGGCATAATTTTCTGTCTCTCCCTTCTAAAATCAGCAAATCGAGTTTTGAATTCTTCTATCAGGTGTGAAACTATCCTTGCATATCTTTTCCGTCAGGAATTTCCATAGATCGAAGCTCCGAAAAGTATGAGAAGTTGTTTTTTGAGAGCTGCGTCTCAAATAGACTAGGCATCGCCTCAGAAGCACATATGGTGCCGAAAAGCTCATGATTAAGCTTCATTTACCTTGAAGAGCAGAATTTAAACTGTTTAGATGAGTTAAGATATCCACCAAAATGCTACATCCATGAGCCAACCGGGATTTTGAAATTCATGAACCTTATTCCCCTTTTCATCCATAAAGTGCGATTTCTTGTCGCATGACATTCACACCCCCTTAAGAACTGCTCTTCTACTAAGCCACCGAACAGCTGTAAAATAGAGTACATCACTGTACTCTGAATCTAGCTCTTTTAAAATATGTTTGGATTTTCTATGGTTGATTCCCTTGGCTCTGATAAAATTCACAGCATCAAGAATAAGTTTCTTAACGTTATTAATACAAGTGTTTTTGCGCATAAAACTTCCTGATGAATAATACAGTGGTACCATATCACTCCCTCACGGCCATTAGCAGCTAAATACCGCAACAACTGTCCCTTAAGACCACTTCCTATTCCAAGCATGGACGGCGCTCCTTCTGTTGTAACTCGAGACAGTTTCGTGACCTATAAAGTAGCTTTTGATAAGACTTTCTGTACTTCATCAAAATATGCTATGAAAGGTTCTTTAATAAGATCAATAACTGATAAGCGGGAAGATTGGTCATATTATTTGGAACAAGTCACATATTCCACAAATATTCGTCCGCAGGAAACAACCCAATACTCAGCTTTTGAATTAGTGCATAGCTACCGGAAACCACGCCTCCCAATCGAACCTGAAAGTCTATCTTTTCTTTATCCTGATGTCAATTTTGGGAATACATCAGATAAAAATGACGACAATAACGATCTTGATGATCTAGAACAAGCCATGAAAAGGGATCAACAAGAATCATTCTCTCATGCTGGTGAAAACCTTATAAATTCGAAGAAATGAATGAAAAGACAATACGACAAAAAGGTTAATCCGATCACTACACAATTTGCAATCGATGATGATATACTCATAGAGAACATGTGCAGAAAGAAAAGCAAAGAAGGAGAGTTACAGGATAAATGGATTGGTCCATATCCAATCAAGGAAGTTTCTAGAAGTACAGTGCAAATTTACAAAGAAAAAGCAGATTAGGCACACTTCTTTCGATTCCGATTTGAGACCTCTTCATGGGGATTAATACTATTGTGTAGGGGTTCGTTTTCATAGCCTTTTCACGGGGAAAATCGCGTCTTATCGTTCAAGAAGGATGACTCGCCCACATCCATAACGTCTGAAGTATCAGAAATAGTTGGACCTACATCACAGGAACAAAAGAATAACACACAGCGACAAGAGGTAATTCATCGACTCTTGTTGATGAAGGAAGACGTAATTAAATCAATTCAAAAAAATACTCCACTCTCCCCACTCCATAATGATCTCCTCAAGAGGTGTCATATGCCCTACAATGAATTATTCGATTGGAGAGTGCGACACTATTCTTCTACCTACGAAGGAGAAACTGCTATCACGGATTATGACATTAATTTAGAAGTTTCTGAGATTTTAAACAAGTGGTACTTGGAAAGTCATGATATAAAGATACCCTTTTACCAATATACTTGAGAAGAGTTCGATTTTTCATCATACTGGGAGAGAAAAAGTACCGATTACACTACTAAAATCCTGTTACCTGTAATCCAACAACTTTGACTAAATCTTGTTAATATGAAACCCTAGATACAAACCTTCAAGGAATTGATTGCACTTCAGAATCCCTGGAAGAGTGTTGTGCTGCTCGGGGAGGGAATTCAAAGGAATTAGATTTGTGAACACTTGTCCAGTTGATAATTTTATCACATTGTTCAGCCTGCATTTCAAAACCCTCCTGGCATCAGTCAAGTTAACTTCTACGATCCCACCTAACATTGAAATGGTTTTTCAGATGGTGAATACAAAAAACTTCAACCAGCTAAAATACTGGTTCGCTACCAAGCTTGGTTTACAACTTATCAATTCCCAATACGACTTTATCGGATGCGAAGGAAATGTGGTTGGATTATTGGATAATATTCATTTGTCTCCTAATCTATATGTGGTTGAATTCCAGTGTTGGAGCTGTTGTTGCATATCTGAAAAACGTCTTGACCTGTCCTCTATATATAAGTTTCAGCAAAATTGTCAGACCACAATTGACCATAAGATTAATCAAAATTACAAGTGCCTCACGTGCAGGGATACACATGCTAATATTGAGAAATTTTCTGCACAATTTCTAAAAATTCCACCAATTATGATCCTCGAACTTGGTCATATTCAATCAGAGAATATCATCCGTCACCATCAAATTGAAGATAATCTAAGCGTCAATCACATGAATACGATACTGCAGTAAGGTCTATTCGGTTATACTATCCATGCTGGCTTACATTTCTTCATGAGGACAAAGATACAGAGCTGCTGGTATATATATGATGGATTAGAAAATCCAAAGCTCACACAAAAGGAAGGGGACAGGTCGATAAAGTTGGGACAAATCAACTGTGTCTTCTACAAATTGACCGATGTCACAGATACGAAGTGATCATGAACCTACTAATTATATGTATCCAGTCTATGCATACATTTAGCTTAGTAGAATTGACATTACAGTTCCAGAACAACCATATGATATCTAAGGGCTAAGAGTAATAATCAATTATTAATTGTTGGGAAGAATCATTAAGAGTGATGTGTAGCCAACGATTATTCATGTAATGCAATTAACTAAGGAGCAGCCAAATTATGCAAGGAAATAGGATTTGCAGAAACTGGTCCCCCTCGTAATAGTTTTGAAGTCATATAAAGGTCGCTGATTACATGAAGAATTGTTGAGGAATCTATAAAAGTGCGATGTTAATTGAAATTTAACCACAATCAGTAGTTAAACAGGGGGACCAATTTCTGCATTGGGGACCAAATTTTACTTAAAAATTGAAATTTGCAGAAACTGGTCCCCCGGACCAGTTTTATAGGGCGACCAATTTCTGCAAAACTTTGTATACCGGTAGAAGTGGATACCGTTGACAGTGGATACCGGTCGCAGTGGATACAGGTAACAGTGGATACCGCTAGTAGTGGATACAGAGTGTATAACAGTAGCAGTGGATATCTGTAACAGTGGATACCGGTAGTAGTGCATACCGCTAACAGTGCATACCGCTAACAGTGGATACCGGTAGCAGTGGATAAAGGTAGCAGTGGGTACAAGAGTAGTAGATACCGGTAACAGTGGATACCGCTATCATTGGATCCAGGTTGCATTGGATACCAGTAACATGTCTGTAGCGAAATATATGTAGCGAAATGTCGTTTCTCGCTACATCGATATTTCGCTACACGACATTTGGAGAATATATCCACCAGACCATACTATGACGAACTTTCATACAAGTGTAGACACCATCTCAGTCTGAAAACGGATGTTAATCTTCCGTATTTATCCCTCAAATACATTTGATTTTGGGATAATACTTTCGATTATCATGTTAATCCGCTCCCAGACTGAAATGATGTGCTACAGCCTGCAAGAACTCCATTTTAGTACGATTTGGTGAATAATAATCTCCAACTAGAGTCTTCAACGCTTGTTCACCTATTGGGACGTCCTCCGCTTGGTTGGCGGCTTCCCAGGAATGTAGTTCGTCTGCCCCACCTCCACTAGGCCCTGCTCAGGCTTGTGGGCTAGGAGGAACTTCCATATAGTGGGGTGATGGCTGTCGACAGTGGCATTGAAGCTGCGGTACCATATCTCTGCGACATTGGTTATACGGGTGAGTCTGAAGGGTGTGCTGAAGTGGCAGTTTCACAGGTCAATGGGGAACCTCGCCGCTATATGGTATCCACTGGCTAGCGTACGACCGATATACGTCCTCTCAAGTAGTCAACTAGCTCGCCTATCTCAGGCGTAAGAGGGAGGCCCATTGGCACTTGGCAAACAGATCGGGCACGTCTGCTGGCCGTGCGAATGCAAGGGCTGGTATCTTCGGATGCGCATGGCCAGCTCTTCGTCGTGTGTGTAGGCAGACTGCACATGGCGCCAGATATTCTGTGTGAGATAGAAGAAGCAGCACTTCACTACTGTGTTAGGCCAGACATGCCCAAAGCTGTTAATTGCGCCCTTCTCAAAGTCCGAGAACATCTGTTCAGGCTGGGCAAGAGGACAGAATAGGCAAATCTGCTCCCACATCCTACAGTAGGTATCCCCTGTTTTGTTGGGCAGTAGCACGAACAGGCTCGGCAACGGATGACGAGTCTTCATAGGATCGTTTCCTCCGCGGACTCCATGCACCACATACACCTGGGCGAAGAGGGGGGCGCCGTCTTGAAGGTGCCATCAGCTAGCCAGTTCTTGCTTACTGTAGCATCCCGAAGCTGAGGAATCTAGGTGCATCGTCTTCCCCAGAGTCATAGAGTAGGAACTGTTCCCCTTGGCTGTCCACTGGTATTCTGCATGTAGAACCAACTCTGTTAGGGCGGTAGGCTGTATTGGAGTTGATAATACACTTGCACGCTGACGCTGTATCGTCCGTTTCACGCTATCCAGCTTAGCTAGATTAGCAGTAGTACCCTCTGATACTGTTAGTATACCCTCACCGATTATGTGGTGTGAGCTATCCTGTGTGTCCGTGCTTTCCTCTTGATGTCGGCCTTTGTCTCACAGCAGGCCGTAGCCAGCCCATCAGGTGCATGTAGATGCTCATTCTTGCACTTCACTATCTCCATTCCCTTCGTATGGTCCCTTGCTTTCTCTTTCCCTCTCTCTCTCCATACCAATGTGTCAAATCTCCTCTCTCCTACCTTTTCCTGATTTCTTCCTCATTCCTGAAGGTGCAGCTACCAATTGAAGTGGACACTGGTCGAAATGTGGTAGCTGCACCCAAGTAGGACATAATTAGTTTTCTAGCTTCTATTTGTTTGTTTAGTCTTCTGTTTGTTATTCAATGGGTAAATGTTTAATTAATAAATTATATTTCTTGCAAGTTACTTTTTAATAATACAAGTAGTGCATATTTAAACTGGGAAACTAAGATTTGTAAAGAGCTTTAGCTCAGTAATCTTGACAAAGGCAATAAAATGTAAACTTAAAACATTTCTACTTGGCCATCTGTACATTGACTTAGTCAGGCCTGGTTTCCCCTAATAACGTGATTGTAAACCGAAAGCGAAACTCGCTCGTTTATATAAATATTGCGAAATAAATCCAGTACACATTACAAGACGCAGCTTTGTTGCATCGTACATGGTGCCGTAGGCGGTATGCATATATAATCAATAAACAATGTTTTTAGTAAACAGGGGCAAAATCCATACAGGGCGCGATGCACAGCACTTCGATAACGTGTACATCTAGATCTCATTGCGAGTATACATGCCAAATCTGGTCTTAACCCCCCCAAAGTCCAAAGATGTGAACAAGGAAGTAATTTCAAGTAAACACACGCACAAATACATGTCGATTTATCTCAAGATAGATGGACACAAATGGCTATTTATCCTTATCCGCCAATTATCCTAAAGGATATTTAGCCACTTATTTTTCTCAGATACAATGTAGTTTTAAGAATTCGTATGTAGGATTTTGACAATATAACTCATTCCAACGATTGATAAACTGTTAAGTTTGACGATATAGTATATCTCATTGGATGGAGTTGAAATTATTGAGACAGCTCAAAATATTGCATTACCCCGGAAAAAACTGATATCATGTACAAGGTAGCCCCAAAGTTGTGTCCCATCTTTTATAATGCAAGGAAATGAAAATACTAGATTCACTGTATGATTTAATATTGTAATCGAACCAATTGAGTCAGTAATACAAATATTACTAAGCATATACCTGGTTCACTTCCTCTAGCACTTAGTTAAGCTAATGGAAGTCGGGAAAGCAGGAATTATTCGGTTTTTTGAAAATTGTAAGGGCCCAGGAGAAATTTTAAAGTTGGTCAATATGCCCAGGAGTCGATGGAAGTTTGTATATCGGAAGATCTTGTGGTACAAGAAAACAGGGGGAGTAAAGGACAAGGCTAGATCCGGTCGTCCTCAGTTACGACTCCCAGGCTTGTCAAGAGGGTACGGGAGCGAATCCGACGTAACTTGCGTCGATCCATGAAGAAGATGGCTGTAGATCTTCAGGTGTGTGCGGTAAGGTATGTTTTGCAGCACTTATGATTCGACCCTTACATAAGAAAGTTTTCTTTTTTCCAGGTAGTTCTAACAGACCAAGTTAAGCAAAAACAAATGTCTAGATGTAAAGGGTTGCTTGAGCGGCACGCAAATCACGGTCTCGAAACGATTCTGTTTTCCGATGAGAAGATATTCACTATTCAGGAAGTTACAAACTCTCAAAATGACAGGATCACATCGGCAACACGTTCTAGTATCTCAGAAAAGTACCGATACGTGAGTCACATACAGAGAGCTCAATCTGTGATGGTATGGGCACCATTGATATTTGTCCCCCCTGGAGTAAAACTAAATGCTACCACCTATCGGGATCTTATCTTGGAGCCTGTATTGCAGAATCTAGGTGAAACAATGTTTAATGGGGAACCGTTTATATTCCAGTAGGATGGAGCACCGGCTCACACGCCTATAGTACCAAACCTGGCTCCAAAACAATTTTCCAGGATTTATTCAGGAGACAGAATGGCCTCCCTATAGTCCAGACCTGAAGCCGATGGACTTTGCAAATTGGTCCATCCTGGAGACCAATGCTTGCGCCAAGTCTCATACCTCTGTCGAGTGTTTGAAATGGTCTTTAACAAGGGAGTGGAACAAAATACCTCAGCAAAGCATTCGTGTCGCGGTTAGAGCGTTTTCTTGACGATTGAGAGCCGTAGTAAAAAAACGAGGAGGTTATATTGAGTCGTAAAGATATCATATATTTCTGAAAGTATTTTGTAAGACGAGTAAAAATTGCCAGGCAATAGCATACAGTTTAGTCAAGCTATTCCACTTTATCAATGGGACAGGACTTCAGGGCCACCCAGTATGTTGACGATTTCTTAGGTCTGTTAATATTCGACTAGTCATTGGTTCTCAATCTTTTTAGTCCGCGACGCCCCTACTTTGTATATATGCGACCTGTCTAATAGATGCTAATACAAAATAAAATGCTCTGCGACCCCCAGTTCGAGAAATAGTGCACTAGGGCATTCAATAAGCCTTGCGATTGGTGGTGAATCTCAGAAAGTGATAAAGACATCACGTAGTTGGTTAGTAGATTAATAGTAGCCGCGATTAGCGATTGATTCATTTCGAAGTTTATAGTTCGTGAACTTCTATTATGCTTTTTAGACCGATTCTAAGATTTTACTTTTCGAGACTGCCATTTATTCTAGGTTTATCATAGGATTTATGTGTAATCACTCAAACCTAATGTAAAACCTTTAATCAATAGGCTTTTATATTTTTATGTGATAAACCTTATGAATAGCGGCCATAAATGTAATCGGGAACTGTTTGCCCAGAAACAGTGTGTCAAGATGAAATTGAGACTATGTTTTGTCTTAATTTTCCAAAAGATAACACTGTCCAAAAATTTTGAACAGTTTTTGCTTCTGGAATACACGGTTGTGTTTCTTTTGTCTTCAAGTACCCTGATACCAAATATCCAATCAGTATTTCTCTATCAGGCAGAGATTTCATAAAATTCGGAAATTTCCAAAAACATGTTTCCATAGGTATCTATAGAATGTATAATTGTATATGTATTAATACCTTCCGTATATATTGTCTAACAATTCAAATATTCTTCAATTATATAGAATTTATTTCCTCTTTCAAGAGGAGACTATCTGATTGTATTTGTATTTATTCCTTTTCAGTAATGTCTCGTCGATGTTCAAACTCAACCGAATCTTTCTGTTATATTTGTAGAGAATTAACTACTAAATTTCAGCTGAGAGACATGTCTCCCTTTGTACACAAGGGATATAAGCAATATTTCGGTTGCAAGATTGGTGACCAAGATAAGCCTTGGGGTGGAGTAAAAACAACGAGTTTTACAGGTTATCCGGAATCATTTACCGATTTACCGAGTGCATTAAGTTACGTTATACGATAAGAGTACTATACCTCCCTACCAAGAGATCATTATACTGATTGTTAATTCTGTTTGACTGATATTATAGGAATCACTTCTAAGACCAAAAAAGAGTATATATTACTTCAAACTTCAATCTGCGATTCGTCTTGTTAAGCATTCTACAGAATTCGAAGTACCTAAGCCTAAGAAAGTTCCGTTGATGACGGTACTGTTGAATATGCTATGCTAGATCAAGATGATGAAGAATTTATACCTCCGCCTATGCCACCTGATAAAACAAAACTTCCCCACATCATTAATCAAAGTGAGCTGAATGATTTGGTTGGAGACTTGAATTAGACAAAAAGATCAAAGTGAATTGCTTGGGTTAAGATTGAAAGGTTGGAACTTAATGGATGAGGAGACTAAAGTTTCATTTTTCAGGACCCGTCAAAGTGATTAATCTGTACATTTTGAAATGCAGGGCCCTCTTTGTTATTCTAACAATGTGGATCGTGTGATGGAATTTTACGTGTTCAACACGAACCACCAAAGTGACAGCTCTTCATTGATTCTTCTAAGTACAGACACAATGCATTCTTACTTCATACAGGTAATGTATTACCATCCATACGGATAGGTCATTCGGTACAAATGATGGAGTCTCATGAGAGTATGGATATCTTATTGTAAATGATCAGATATGACTATTATAATTGGCACATCTGTGGTGATCTGAAGGTAATTGAACTTTGTTGGGTATGCAACCTGAATACAGGAGATATTGTTGCTTCCTCTATGAGTGGGATAGTAGAACAAGGCAATCCCACTATAAAGTTAAGGAGTGGCCTTTACAATATCAATTAACTGCTGGTGTAAAGAGTGCAAGCTGTCAGTTCTTAGTATATCTAGAGAAAATTCTGTTACTACCTCTACGCATAAAACTGGGTTTGATGAAAAACTTTGTAGAGGCGATAGGAAAATACAATAAAGAAGGAGAAGATTTCAAATACCGCAAGGACAAATTTCCTAAGGTCAATCATGCTATAATCAAAGAAGGGGAATTTATAGGTCCCAAATTAGAGAACAATTCAAGGATTTAAACTTCGAAGCATGTCTAAATTCTGTCGAGAAAGCACCATGGAATTCTTTCAAATCTTTAAATGAGAACTTTGTAGGAACTAAGAAATCACCAATTTATGAAGAACTTGTTGTGACATTACTTGATGTATTCAGAACAATGGGATGTAACACTGTCTCTTATACNCAAAAATTTGTGTGATAAATATTTTTTGGCAACAGAATCGGATTCTACGCAAAATTCTACACAAGAATCATGAAAAATCTCAAGGACCTCGTTTTTTCGATCAATATGATTTTCTGAGAGACCCGTGTGGGGTTGGAAGAAGGATTTCTGCGTATAGGTGGTGATAGGAGGCACACTTTATATAGAAATACGTTTGCCAACCATGTACGAAGTCTGATTCATATAACGAGAGGTAATTATTTGAACAGTAAGTGCAGCGAATCTTCGCTATTGCTTCAGCAAGTATGCCGATGTCTAAAATTCTCATCCCATGTGGTTTGGTTGCTTTGACTGTCCGGGTGGTGTCTGGAACTCTTTTCATTAGAACTTGATACTTTCTATATGGAAAAGCGACAGACAATCTTGAGGTATAACCACAGCGAGGAACCTTGTATCTGTATCGCTTGGATTGAGGGATAGATTGGGTAGAAGTATCAAGTATAGTAGAATTGTCTGAAGAAGAGGAGGGTAGCTATATTTTGGTGTATTGATTACCTCGAAATCTGTATTTTTTCCAATGTCGAGGCATTCTTTCACGAGGGGCAGTTATAGTTGAGGAAATAGGAAAGAACACCTGCGACTCCTATGAGTTTAGTTCAAAAGATCTGATAGGTAGAGTTAGACCTGGTGTTGGTGGTTGTGAGGAAATGGGGGTAGGAACAGTGCTGGGACTGAAAGTATCGAGGTTGATGAAATAACAGGAGGAGTTAGAGGAAAGAGAGTCATGTTTTCCGTGCTCCCATAGATCGTTTTGTTTGTTAGATTAAGAGGAGGTAGAAGGATTATCAGATGAATGAGAAGACATATTCAAGAAAAGAGAAATCTAATTGTAAAAGAAAAAAGGGAATGTACTAGCGATGAGATTATATTATCGGCGATACCCAATGACCCCTGGATAAAGAATATAAAAAATGAAATGCTGTACCAAGTATTCCTGCATTAGGAGGAAAATTGTACAAAAAGGAAATTTTTCTCTTTTAGAATAGAACTGACGTCAATCAAAGTCGCAGAATGAAGTCAAAAATATTCAAAATTGAAAATTTTCAATTCTGGAGCATCCTCTCCTTGGTTAAGTATATTTCAGGAAGGATAACACAATTTTTAAGATTTTGACAAAGATGGTGAGAAAAATTCTCATGACTCCTCAAATCGAAAATTTGCACCACAGGCATTTTGTGACCGAAACATACAAATGTTAATGAATTAATTACGAATTTCGCAACATGGCATTTATGATACTGACCCAAAAATATGTTTTTGATTTAATTCAAAATTTGGCATGACAGGCATTTTGAAATCGAAAATTGTAATTAATGAAAAATATTGCACAGTGAGCATCAAAATTCATAATATACTAAAAATGTAATGGATTGAAAATATTTGACAAGTTCAGTATTAAAATTCACAACCCCAAAATTGTAATAGAATCAAAAATGTTTTTACACTTCAGAATCAAGATTCCCATGTTAAGAGCTTTGCAATTGATCCAAAAGTATTTGCACAGTTGGTATCATGAATTCACGTGTTGCAAAATTTGTATTTGATTAAAAAATATTTATACAGTTCAGAATGAAGATTCTCAAGTAACGAAATTTATAATTGATTCGAAAAAATTTGTAATGTTTGCGGATAATATTCGCAAGTAGCAAAATTTGTATCCCATTCAAAATATTTATACAGTACAGTATCAAAAATCACAAGTTGCAGTATCTGTATTTGATTCAAAACAGTTGTAGAGTTCAAAATCAGAACTGCAAAGTTGCGAAATGAGAAATGGATTCAAAAATTTAGACAGTTCACAATCAAAATCTCCATATTGTGAAATTTGGAATAGATTCAAAAATATTTTGTACAGTTCAAAATCAATATTTGGATATTGCGAAATTCGTATGTGATTCAATAATATTTGTGCAGTAAGAATCAAAATTCCAATGTTGCGAAATGAGCAATAGATTCAAATTTATTTGTACAGTTCAGCGTCAATATTCCGCAATTGCAAAATTTGTATATTATTCAAAAATATTTGTACAATTCAAAATCAAAATGTCCATTTTGCGAAATTCGTATGTCATTCAATAATATTTGTGCAGTAAAAATCAAACTTCCAATGTTGCGAAATGAGCAATGGATTCAAATTTATTTGTACAGTTCAGCGTCAATATTCCGCAATTGCAAATTTGTATCTTATTCAAAAATAATTATACAATTCAAAATCAAAATGTCCATTTTGCGAAATTCGTATGTGATTCAATAATATTTGTGCAGTAAGAATCAAACTTCCAATGTTGCGATATGAGCAATGGATTCAAGAATATTTGTACAGAACAGCATCAAAAATCTCAAGTTGCCAAATTAGTCTTTGATTTAAAGCATTTGTATAGTTCACAATCAGAAATGCAGATTTGAGAAATTCGTATTTGGTTCCAAAATATTTGTGTGGATAAGAATCAAAATTCCAATTTTGTGAAATTTGAAATGGATTCAAAAATACTTGTACAGTTCAGAATTAATATTGCTATCTTAAGAACTTTGCAATTGATTCAAAAATATTTCTACAATTCAGTAGCAAATTGATATATTTAAACTAAGTAGAACTGGCTCCCTTGCTTGTCATTTTATTGCACTGGCTTCAGAAACCCTAGAAGCAACAAAAGGAGGCTTCCACCACCTTCATAATTAATACATTTATTCACATAATTTCTAGCTGCAAATGACCGGATTCAACTTTGTATTCATGGTGTTATCCTGATTCAAATGCGTTTGCTGTTTTAGGGACCCTTGTATCTATACGCTAGCGATATAGGAACGGGATTAGATAGTGTCATGGTTGCTCCTGGGTCAGGGGTGATGTGAAAAGCACAAGTTGAATTGTTGTAGTGGGACTTTCCATGTATTATTGTTTCGGTCCGTTTGCATGTAAACTGTCTGCAAGTAGTAATCCTTTCGTTGAATTAGTTCTCCAGCTCGTTTGTGTCAAAATTATTTGTAAATATGTATGATCTGAAATACTTCCTGCGCTTACACAGGGATGACGACGTCAATACGACAGGAATTGAAACAGCCCTGCAATAGCTCTAACAGTCTGACACGAAATTATTGACAATTTTCTGATTATTTCTTTAGAACCCGTAATATTGCAAAAGAACGAAATTGCTATATCTGGAGCACTTTATATAAACAATAAGTACATATTTTTGTTTTTTCAAAATTTTTTGATTTTTACCACATTTCTTTGATTTTGTCGTGGCATCCTTGGTGATTACTGAGCATTTTATTCCTTTTCTGTGGTGAACTAGAATTCTTCGAAATAAATGCAACAAGCCAAACGACAAGAAGTTTCGGAGTTGTTAAAATTGACAACAACTACTATAAAGTTAGTTTCAAAGCGATGTAGAGTTTCTTTGAAGACCGTGTGTAATGTCAAAGCTACAGTGTCAGATTCAAAAATATGAAGCATCGAAAAGGAGCTGGTAGACCAATGAAAATGTCCGAAAATAACAAGATATCTCTTGCAGCCAAGCTCCGAAAAGCTCCACGAGTATCTATAAGAAGGATAGCAAGTGAATTTCGGGTCACTCAGGGTTTAGATATATCTAGAGAGTCGATACGGAGGACAATAAAGAGTATGGGACTTTATAAGAAAGTTCCGATCAGAGGGCCAGGAATCGCTCCCCAAAATGAGAAAATACGTGTCAATTGGGCCAAGAAACACAGGAATATTCACTGCCTCAAGATAATATTTACGGATGAATGTTCTATCTGGCTAAATCAGGGTAGAATTCGAATGTGGATGACCAACCCTCAACATTCCACGGCCTAGTCCCAAAGTACACATTTGGGGAGGAATTTCTGCTCGAGGTGCCACCCCAGTGAAGGTTTTCAAGCATAACTTTAATTCAGAACATTATTGTAATGTATTAAATGAAGTTCTGTATCAGACTGCAGATACATTATACCCTGATGGCTGGAAATTGCAAGAAGATAATTCGAGTATCCATACATCAAAGTTTTCATGTGCTTTCAAAGAGACACCGTGTTAGACGCATAGACTGGCCTTCCAATAACCCAGATCTCAACCCTATTGAGAATTTATGGGGTGTACTGAAGCACAGAATAATGGTCAACGCTCCAAAGACAATTGAGGAAGTGGAGATTATGATATATTCTCAGTGGGAAACGTTTGAACCTGATTTTCTTTCTAAGTTCACAAGTTCTATGAAAAAAGGTGGATCTGGTAATTGCCTCTGGTAGGAAAAAGATTAACTATTAGTGACATTATTGTTTTAGGCAATATCTATCATATCGTTACAAGAAATGTATCGTCAATTTCTTTAGTAATCAATGCTAAATTGGATTATGGTTAATTTATAATCGTAAATAATTTCGTGTCAGACTGTATTAAGCAACGGAAGTTGCAATTGTTACATTACGATCGAATTATTACACTAGTAGGGCATACTAATTAGACTATTATCAGACTTATTCTAACAAACCCAACAAGTACTAATAAGTAATTCAATTTATCTTCTGCCGATTAGAAGTTAATAGTATTTCTTCAGGAATATGCAAATATACAATATTGGATATATTTTCAATATAGTAACACTTCTATTAGTCTATTTCCTTTACTAATGCACTTGCGTGTAATTATGGTATTATTATCTGCCCAACACAAATACAATTACTAATACAATAATGGTATAAGTTAATGTTAGTTATAATCTTTCTCTAGAATTGTTATTTATTTATTACATGGCTATTATTTGTGGCTTTTTGTGTCATCGTGCTGTTACTTTGGTGCAGTAAGAGATGTAGACGGGATGGAGACCCAGTTGCAAAGGTGAGACATTTCCGAGAACAGCCGCTTATGCTTGTAAATAATTTGGACATTATCATCATCACTTCACCAGTGACAATTATTACCTATTAATACATAACACCCTAAGGGAAGACAAATGAATGTCCGCAACAGCGATATACAATTTCGGACATCCAATTTGGAATGTTATATACGTATAAAGCCAATGAAATTTTGAGTTCCTCTGGCTTAATACCAAGTTAGGTGCCACAGCGCCCCTCACTCCTCCCAAAGACCCAAATTGACACCTATTTTTTAGAATAATTATATACTTATATCCCTAGACTGACATTATACTTCCCTATATCATTAGGAAGTATTAAGGTAAACCTTGTGGCTATTATACTTGTATTTCCAACAACACTGACCTCAGTATTTGCTTTAATTCATCAAAATTCAATGGAATGATTTTACCAATAATAATGAGACAAACAAACTTAATTTGTATAGCAAATATATGTGCTAAACATTCAGGAGGAATGCTCATGCTAACTGATTTATAATTCCCCAAATACTTTTTATCATATTTTTGGGAATACGCTTTGAAAGCAATTGTCACCGAATTGGGATTATCAATAATTCTCAGCACCATTCCAAAATGGTTAATTACGATCCAATTATTACACTAGTAAAGCATACTAAATAGACTATTATCAGACTTATTCTAACAAACCCAACAAATACTAATAAGTAATTCAATTTATCTTCTGCCGATTAGAAGTTAATAGTATTTCTTCAGGAATGTGCAAATATACATTATTGGATTTATTTTCAATATAGTAACACTTCTATTAGCCTATTTCCTTTAATAGTGAACTTGCGTGTAATTATGGTATTATTATCTGCCCAACACAAATACAATTACTAATACACTAATAGTATAAGCTAATGTTAGTTATAATCTTTCAATAGAATTGTTATTTGTTTATTCCTGTTTTCAAAGTGTCGCTTATCTACTATGGGCTTCAAGTGATATTTCGAATCTGCTTGCAACAGATTATAAAGTTCATAACTTTTCTGATTTGTAAGAAAATTATTCCTGATAATATTGTGAGTAACCCCAACAGAATATATTCTTATATCAAGCGGTACATTATTGCTAATATATGTTTCCATACTCACTACTGTGAGTCAGGAACGTGCCAACTTTACCACTATAAGTATATATTTGTATAAAATTCCTTTGAAAAAAACATTAAGTTTTTCAGCATTAGAATTGCAGTTACAGTTGCAAGTTTATAGAAGCCTCATGTGTGATCCATTTCTCCGAATAATTGATTATTAAGCAAATAGTTTGGCATGTTGAACAAATATTTACTTTAATGAATTCAAGTACATATCGTCAGTCCATTTCTGAAATATATAACTATTCAATAATGCCCGACTCGTTTACACGATCCCTTTTACAGAAAAGGTTCATGCCATAGTTTCATGTATACAATGCTATTACTCTGAAGATTGGTGATTTTGTACTTTAGGATTCAAGCCACCCAAAGACACTCTCAAGAGTTTGTCTACTAGAATCGCCGATTTGGCGACAAGAAATGTTGGAGAGACATTCTCCCGTGTTGATTCACGAATCACACAATTAGAGGAGGAAAATTTTGACATACGAAAGAAATGTTCAGAATTGGAAAGGAAGAATTCAATGACTGACAATAGATTAGAACTTAGCATTGCAAAGAATGTCATTTTGAATGAAAAGGTGTCCTTGCTGGAAACTCAATTAGTTGATAAGGATGCAAGGATCACCATGCTAGAGGAGGACATTCGAGACGTCCAAGAAA
>JAKMXF010000051.1:0-47225 GCA_024704765.1 Oopsacas minuta | reverse complement strand
GTAATCTAACACTTCTCATAGTTCTTACAGAGATAGCTCTGCTAGGATACCAGATAGCTCACAAGGAATGTGGCATATCTAATGAATGGCACAAGAATTGAAAGACAATTCTAATTCCATACACTTTTATTACAAATGTGTCTTATTTAATTTGAGCTTAACACCTCAGGAAGTATATCCATTTAATAAATTTGTTTGTTTTTCACACCTTTTGTTGTATGCTTGGATTGATCCGTTTAATGTTCCAACTCTTCCTTAGGGGACAGTTGTCCATGAGAGGATATAGCCACCTGACTTAACACCATTTATGTGCCAATCTATATTTAGAGTGTCGCCCGTGTCCACTTTGACAACCTCCACATGATGGTGGCATTCTGTGAGAACTTGACAGACTGTAGGAGAGTATTAATACTCAATTACCTTGGTGAGGAGTTCTCTGCTGAGGAATGCGGCAAGACTTGTGACAATTGTCGTGAGAAATCAGCTGGTGATATTATGGAGAAGGATATGACAGCTGAGACGCAAAATATAATCCTGAGTGTTAGACTCTTGCCACATTCTAATTTGACACTTATACAGATGGCAGACATATTCAGGTAACTGTTAATAACTACGAATTTGTAATCTGGTTTGTGTTTGTGAGATCACTAATTCAATTATCTACTGAATATGGAACCGAAATGTATATATGAATACAAGTGGCACCTTAACGGCGCCATATGTGTACACCTATATTTCAGGAGCTAATCTTGTTTGTAAAATAAATATAACACAGCTGTTCTCTAGAGGGTGTCAGGGTCAGAAGATGTACCAATCCAATTACAACACCCTCCCTATGTACGGGAGATCTGGGGGATTAAGTAGGACAGATATTGACAGGTTTCTACACCTCCTGATCATCTCTGAGGTGTTAGTGGAGCAAGTGAATATAGGATTGCATGACAGGGTATTCAATTATGTTAAAATAGGTCCTGAAGCTGAAAAGGTGACAACAACTGGAACTATGAATGAGTAGCAATTTTAAAGTATAATTTTAGGTTTTGAAAGAAACTAAGAAAATACTTTTCCGTTGCTCACCCATCATAGCAACCAAAAGCAAGCAAAAGAATGCTACGAATGATGAAATTGCAAATGGACAGACAGCTGGGTATCCAAACTTCGCAGAGTGTCTGGATCAGCTGAGAACTCTGCGCCACCAGGTGGCAGAGGACTGTGACTTATCGCCTGAGAATATTTTCAATATGGCAACCCTCAGAGAGATGAGTTATAACACCCCTGAGACACGTGCCACATTCCTAGCTGTTACAGGGGTAACCGAGTCTAAGTGGAACAAGTTCAAGGGTGAGGCATTCTTGGAAGTGACAGCAAAGTTCTGTGAGTTGAAGCGACAGTTTCTGGCAGCTCAGGCCGACACATTAGTGACACACACCACTCAGTCACATTCTATAAGAAATTCTGTGGAATATTCTAGAAAAGCAAAATCAAAATATTTCAAAAATGGAAAAAATTCCAAACAGAAATTCGTTAAGAATTGGCGCGGTAAATCAACCAAGAATGTGTCCTCTGATTTGACACGTTCTGGCGTTAAAACTGTCTCCTACACTCGAGCTGGCTCCAGTACCACAGGGTTCCTTGCTCCCCCTCTGCCTAGAGGACGGAGGACCACTTGATCTTGTTAAGCAACTAATCGCACTTTTAGCAATTAAAATATTTGTTTGTTTGTGATTTACTTTTCACACCTTTGGTAAACTAATATTTATAAATTCTAAAATTAGAATGTCAGACTCTCCTCAATTACCTCGCAACCTGGTTACCATGGAGAGACAAAAGAATGCAATAGATGCATTTCCGTCACTCAAATACAGAAGTTCTCACAAACTCAGTCACGATTTTATCGAAGAGAATTCTGATAAAAGAAAATCACTTCCTTCCACATTCCATCAGGTGCACCCTAGCAACCGAGACTCCAATCGGATTTCAGAGTCTAGCTACGGATATGTCCCGTACCAGCCCGCGCCTACACCCCTTAACGAGACCGTGCCACGTCAAAGCGGTCACTATGAGGTGCTACACTCCCCGACACAATTTCCCGTCTATTGTAATCTCCCATTCCAGAATACTGAAATTGCGCCATCTTTCGTGCCACTTACGCGACACAATATGGCAGATGACACTTCTCAGGATTCTCTAGATTATATTCATGGTGCCCCACATAGACCACGCAATAACGCCTTTATAACTCCAGAGAATGACACATTCCAACCTGTGAAATTCATAACCCCGGATGAAGACAAGCCACATACCTCACATCGCTCCCTAGTAACGCCTGTATCTACCCGTTTATTCATATCCACTACCCCAGTAGACCCAGACATGGTCTCCCTCTCTGCCTCTCAGGACTGTATCTACCATAACGACAAGAATACACAAAAGAAATGCATAAAGCTATTATCACAGAGTATGAATCTTAATCCTGATATTACCAGCTGGGTTATCCCGCCCACTGCGCGCGTTAAGAGACACTCACTAGCATCTGCTGGACATTCCTCAATTAACCAATCAGATGAATCTCTAGAATGGCAACCAAATAGGGCTGATGGTATGGAACAGCGGAAAGACAAGGTGTTTGGAAAAATTATAAGTGAGTTATTTGCCTGCTTGTTTGTTTGTTTGTTTGTTTATTTGTTTGTTTATTTGTTTACTTTCAGGCGGGATTGTGGGATTATTCCGTCATCGCCCTAAGAGAAAGAACAGACAATCAAGTCGTAAAGTTGATAAGAGGAAGAGTAAAATTGGAGTAATTGAGCACTTGACACCTTCTGGCGCACCCTCCCACTTGACCTCTACCCCAAGAGAGTTGTCACCTCTATCCCGCACTAGTGTGTCGTATCAGCCACATGCGACACATTCTAACAGTCCACAAATAACTCTTTTCAAAGAGCTAAGCGTTCCTCTCACTAGCTCCCCTATTAAAAGGGCGTCAAATGTGTCGCGCGACACAATTAGGCCTCAATTTGACAGACAACCCTCTAACCAATCCAATGTATCGCAAGATCATACCACTTCTAAGCCAAACAAACGACACATTAAACCAACCACCCTGCCACTTCGACAAGATGATGTGTATGAAAACTTGCCATTTCAGAAATGTGCCACAAAACCACCTCTGCCACATTCCAATTCTATTTATAGCAATATTGAAGAAATGGCACGGACTTGCTCTGACACTTTACCACCTATAACAAGGTATGTTACCATAGCAACCAAATGTGTTATCTAATATTTAAATATTTCTATTCAGTAGAACTCCTGAGCCAATCAAACCTCGTAGTATAAGTGATACTAAAAATAGAACAGGATTTCCTGATGGCATTCCTTATGCAGGATTGAGGAAATCCGTTGCTATGGAGCAGAAGAATGTTAGGGATGTTGGATCTACTCCCACCTTTACTAACCCTGATAAGGTATTACATGAACCATGGATATATTAATCAAACTCCTGTTATAATTATCGTGGTCCCTTCAGCTTCGATATTACTTACGGGAGTTGACTGTGACTGCACGTTCTGGAAGATCCGTAATGCCCTCTGTAGAGGTGTGAAAATATGATTAATCTCTACTCTGTTTAGATACCCGATCACTTGACGAATAACAGCTTGATAAGAGCTGAGATATCAACAGGACCAACACAGAGAAAATGTGAGTTATTTCTTCTAATTAATTTTCATCTCTTTATAGCACACACCTTGTAGATTCTGTTCCTACCACATCGACTCCTCACGACCACTTGTCACCTCTGAACAGGTTCAATAGTGTCGAAACTCTTTGCTGAATAATTTCTATTTTTATACTAATATTTGTAGTTTTTATTTGTTGATTTTTAGCTGCAATTCTTTTCGTGTTTTATTTTAATTTTTAACTTATAATCCTGCATAACTTAGCTGTAACCATGGCAACTGATGAGAATCCGTTCAAGAGATTTTGCCCGAAAGTACAATTAGAGATTCAGAGACATTACCCGCCTAATTTCAAGGTGTTAACTACTCACTTTCCAACCGTGCCACTTCGTTTAAATGCGACACTTGAAGACACATTTGGTTTCACTTTGTGTCATCCAGATATCAGAAAATTCCTTAAAAATATCAAATATTTGTCTCCCAAAACGGTTGCTAAGGAAGTGACATATCTGCCATATACCGCGACACAATCGGATCAAGGTGTCTACGTGTGGCACCCGCTGCTCTCGTTGTTTAATATAGAAGTGGCACTGAATGAGTATTTACAGGCGTCAAGTGGCACAAAGCAGACATCACTTAATTATCTTTTCAGCTGTTTTGTGAGATTATCCTATCTTGAAAGTTATGACGTTAGAACCCATTGCATTCCTTTGGTACATTCTGCGGTTGCTAGGTCAGTTACTTCTGGTTCCAATAGTGATCTAGGGGAAGAGGTGATGAAAATGTGTCGCATGAATTTTGTGTCTGAGCGAGCCACACTTCCCCAGACGTTAGAATTTCTAACTAATCTTATTGGCCAATTATCTCATGAAGAAATGTGTCGAATTTTCACACCTATTCTTCTCAAGTTTTCTGAGCCATTCATTTCTAACACCTCGCCGGATGTGATACCCACGTGCCACTTTGTGCCATATTCTGTCCTCTTTTCAGTGGCTAGGATAGCTCAGCTGTTCACATCTATGTTACTTGATTTTAGAGGCTTAACTACGCCACTTGACTTTGAGTTTAAAACCATTTTAGGGCCACTTTTCAGAGTGTCACCTATCAACACCTATCCCTCCCATTTCAAGGATGCCAGTACCTTGACAACCAGTTCTATTGAAGGAATGTGTGGCATGCTTAACCAGAGATTAACAACTTTATGTGAAGTGGCACACCAAACATTTAAACCACTTTTCAAACATAATTCCCATTCCATATTCCTATGGTTGTCTCTCTTTTTAAAACGGAACCACCCACGTGGCTCACTGGGCCTACAATTAAGAACTAACACCTTTCAGCAAACACTTTATGCCACTGACGGAATGGGCTTAAACGTAACAACTTTGTTATTAAAATTTTGTCAAAAACTTTGTGAGGGAAAACTTGTGAGTAAAATTAATTCATTTTATTGTTTGATTGAGAATAATTCCAGTTTTGAGTCAGCTGTTTCTAGAATTGGAACTAATCCTAGTTCAGTTCCTGTTCCTCACATTCTTGAGTTGTGTAAGGAATCCAAATTGTGTCACTGCGAGGACACAGAAGATCTAATTTTAGACTTGTCTCCTGATTTCTCATTTCCGACACAATTATTTCATGTGACACATTTTGCTTTGAGTGTTTATTATGTGCCAGTCATTGACACCTTTATTAACAAATCGCGACAACTGGCAGAGATCAAAGACATCCTGCCAACTCTGGAAAATCAGCCACTTTTGAAGGCCACATACGAGGATTTGATTGGCTCATATTTGTCACTAAAATCACACCTTTTGAGTGAAAATCTTGTCCAAATGTTGACACAATTCTGTTTATTTTCATGCGATTGGTTCTTGTTTCTAACCGGAACTAAACATAAAGTGACGCCTCAGATAGCCTGCATTCCTGAGTTCTACCTTAGCAACGTGTTGGAGATTCTCCAGTTCCTCTCTGCCACCTGCAAGGACACATTAGTGACACTTCAGCCAGATTATTCAAAGTTTATCCAATTTTCTACAGTATTCCTTAATAACTCAGATTTAATACTGAATCCTCATAAGAGAGGGAAGATAGCAGAGGTGTTAGGTACTCTGACACATTCTGACAATGACACACGACACTTTTTGGTGTCACATACAGACAGGATACGTGAAACCCTCCAATCTGATCGCATGGCACTGCGACACTTTTTGCCCGGTCTTTTGAAGGTGTTTGCAGAGATAGAAGTGACAGGTGACGATTTAGAATTTGAACAAAAATTCACATATCGACACTCCATGTATGACTTGATTGAGTTATTGTGGTCTAGTGCGCCATTTAAGCCATGTTTGGACACATTGTGTCGCGAGGTGTTAGATAGGACATATTCTACGCCACCTGTACTCCTCAAATTCCTAAACGCGCTAATTAACGATGCCACATTCCTATTGGATGAAGGGTTGTCACATGTTCAAAATGTGGCAGTCATCGAGAAACTTAAAAGTGGGACAAAGTGGCATGAGTTGTCGGAAGAGGAAAAGAATTCTAAAATTACAGAATTGGGACAAGAGACCCGATTAGCTCGTACCATGAATCGCTTAGCAGAGAGGACAATTCACACCTTAGTGAGGATCAGTCATGAGACACCTCAGATACTTACAATTCCTGTACAGATAGATTCCTTAGCAACGATGTTGAACTATTTCCTAAATCAGCTGACTGGACCTAAAAATAGAACTCTAAATGTGTTAGATCGGGAACAGCTGAGTTTTAAGCCACTTGACCTTCTGTGCCACATTCTAGAGGTGTATTTTAATATGGCTCAATTTGACACATTCCTGATTGCTGTCGTTAGCGACGGACGGAGTTACTCGGAATCTCTTCTCATTAACACCCAGAAGGTGTTAGGTGTCGCTAAAGCACCTTTTGACAAGATGGAGAAGTGGCAGGAGATATGTGGTAAGTTTAGCAACACAAAACGTACTTTGGAATGCAACAATATTTCAATAGAAAATATTCCTGAGGAATTCTTGGATGCTTTAATGAACACTTTAATGTCTGATCCGATCCTCCTGCCATCTGGCAATGTGGTGGATCGTGCCACCATAGAGCGACACATATTGAACCAAAAGAACGATCCTTTTTCCAGACAGCCATTAAGCATAGAAGAACTGGAACCAATACCTGAACTAAAGGAAAGGATAGAAAAGTGGCAGAGAGATAAATCAAATAATTAAAGATATTTATTCGTATATGGAACTATAATATATTTGTTATTGTTTGTGTTTATTAGCTGATAAATGGCACAGTTAAGTGGCACAGCGACATATCTGCCACTTGTTGTTATTCTTGTAAGCGGAAAGAGAAAATGTGGCAAAGATTTTGTGTCGGAGACACTGTGTGCCAATTTAGGGAAGACCTGTGCCATTTTTCGATTATCCGCCCCTCTGAAAAAGAGTTATGCCACAATTCACACCTTGGATCTTGATCAGCTGATGAGTGCTACTGAGTACAAAGAGATACATCGTAAGAATATGATAGAATGGGGGGAGGAGGTTAGGAACAAAGATCCTGGATATTTCTGCAGGTTTGTGCCATTTTATGTAGAATTGTGACACTTTTTTAACACCTAATTAGACTGGCTACAGAGGAGGGACACTTGTATACTATCTGGATAATTTCTGATGTCAGGCGCCACTCAGATGTGTCATACTTCCGACAAAAGTATAATTGTGTCACTGTAAAAGTGGCAGCGACACAATCTGTCAGGGAGGAAAGAGGATTCAAATTTGTGGACGGAGTCGATAATGCCCAATCAGAATGTGGCTTAGATAATCTGGAATGTGACATAACTATACAGAATGATGGCACTGTGCCACTTCCCGAGGTGTCAGGTTATAAGGAGTTAGTGGCACTGGTACTGCCACATATTCAGTCGTAAAATAGTATTATTAGTCAATTCAATTATCTAAATTATATCTAGCTAAACGTTTAAACATCTATCTAGCTATCTAAACGGTTAAACATCTATCTAGCTATCTAAACGGTTAAACATCTATCTAGCTATCTAAACGGTTAAACATCTATCTATCTATCTAAACGGTTAAACGATAGAAAAATGGGAGACTCAATTGGATTCAAATTCATGAATTTATTGTCATATGTGAATTTACCCAAGTGGCAGGATAAACTGCCATTATTGACAAGTCTGGACACAATTGAGTTGGCATTTGATGACGTAAAAGTAAACCAGTGGATGCGACAGAATTGGCATGTATCAATATATGTGTCACTCATCTACGTCGTGTGTATATTCCTGATAGGAAAATATATGACAGACAAACGACCCTTTGATCTCAGGAAACCGCTGTTCCTCTGGTCTCTCTCCCTCTCCCTCTTCTCCCTCATAGCATTCTTGAGGATTAGTGACTACATATTTGAGCAGCCCCTTAAGGTCGGGTGGACAGCTGCCCTCTGTGACGTTACCTACTACAAGGGAGTCAGGGGTAAGAAATTGTATGCGTTCCTGTTCCCCCTGTCCAAGCTACCGGAATTAATTGACACCTCGTTTATTGTCCTCAGGAAGACCCCGCTCTCCTTCCTACACTGGTACCATCACATTACTGTGTTTGTGTACTGCTGGTACTCATATGCACACCCTACTTCTAGTGGTGAGTTTATCATATGTATATATCTAACACCTTATGTATATATCTAACACCTCCTCTTAGGTCTCTGGTTTGGGTTCATGAATTACATAGTCCATTTTGTTATGTACTCCTACTACGCTGTGCGGGCTAACGGACACATTCCAATTCCCAAAATTGTGAACAAATGTGTCACAATCCTCCAGCTCTTCCAAATGGTTTTAGGTGTCATATTTAACACAATCACAATACGAGCATTCCTCAAAGGTGTTACATGTGGCACGGATTCCTTCAAGATACAAATCTCAATCCTGATTTATGTGTCGTATGGCGCTTTATTCGCCAATTTCTTCTATCAAACTTATCTGAAACCGAAACCGAAACTGGAACTAAAGAATGGTTCCAATTCAAAGTAGAATTATTCTATTTTTAGAACTAGCGATTTTGTACTTTTCTATTTCGAACTATTAGATGGATTATTATTTATTGATTTATAAGGTGTGTGTGTGTGTGTGTGTGTGTGTGTGTGTGTGCCACTCTGCCACTTCTCAATTGTGTCCTCTTTTCGACACAATTTGTAGAGTTCATATACTAATCATTACAAATCATTTGACCAATAATCTCCAAGGCTTCAGAACACAAATTATAAGTTATCTTCTAAAAGCGACACAATAGGAAATTATACAAGTGGCACAATTGTGTCACAAGATCGAAGCTATAAGGAAATAATGTTATGACGTCATAATTAAATTATCGAATCATACAACTTAAAAGTGGACAAATTAATAACCTGCCACCTGGCTAAGTGGATTGTGTCGCCATGTACCACATGGCCCATTTTGTGTCTGTTTTAAGCTAAAATATATTAACCAATGAATCGTTAGATAAGAATTATGCTTTAATCTTATTGGTTAATAAATCACTAATTAGATTAATTATTCGACACATTTGTGCTATAATTGTGTATACGGATCTTAATGTATGTTCCTTTTATCCACAAAGTGTCCCTCGACACAATATATATACCACCCTGCCACTATAATACACAATTCTACACGTAGTCATAATCCTAGTTACGGAATCATAGACAGGAATGTGTTTAATAATATGATTTTAAGAAGACTATATTTAGAAGAAACCAATCATTTGATTGGTTAATATGTATACACGTTTCATAAGAACTCTGCATTTAAATTCATATATAATATGACACTAACAATTATTAACATTCTTGCCTAGATTTCGGTTGCCAAGCAACCACAAATATTCACTGAGCCATGTGTATAGCTCATGACTAGTGTAGTGAGCAATAAGATCACTAGTTACTATATAACAAGGAATTTATAGGTTTTCCTATACTATTTTTGATATATAATAGAATGGATGGGAAAATGCCATATTCTTATGTGTCCAGACAAATACTGCCTTTCTCACAAGGAAACAAATCAGAACCAGAACTACCCTTTCAACCAGCTGTTGACGGTATTGACACTACTGTTAAGCCTAAAGGAATTCCAGGTTAGTTGCTAGGGATATCTCTTCAGGAATGTATAGTAATCTTTTGATTAATTATCAAATCAGTGGGTTGATATATTAACCAATGAATTAGCTGTATAATATATGTATAAATGTAGGCAATCTGCTGGAAGAGGACAATTTATCAACTTCTACGACACCTAGCATGAGACGCTCTTGGGAAGGATTTGAAGATCTCCCCTTTCCTAAATCTCCTCACTCCAACAAACCTCCTGTTAGACAAGCACCCCCTCCTCCTCACAAACACCTCTCTGAGATTGAAGTGGCACAGACACCAAATTCTACGTAAGTTATTGTTACTATTAATAGCAACAAATATATTACAGCTGTTATACAGGGGTAGCAATTGGTTGGCTATATCGTCACAACAGATGTCCCCCTCGGATAGTTCCAGTCTCCCTGACTATAAATCACTTCACGCCTCTGTTGAGCACACACACACGGGAGAGTTACCCTTCCGTAGGTCACAAAGTGTCCGTATAAGACAGCGACACATGCAGACACAACCTCCAAGTTCCTATGACGACACAGAACTCCTCAAGAGAGGACACAATGCTACCATAGCAACCGATACACATACAGCACCGACACAATGGAATGTACATGTTAAGTTACGTAACAGACCCACTAGAGCTCTGACTAATTGGTTCCCTGTGTTCCTCTCCGTGGAGGATGGGATCATTTCTATTCGTGAGTCCATACACGCTCTCCCTGTGTCAGGACGATTGGATGATCCTGACGTGTTTAAGGACATAATTCTCCAACACCTCCACTCACTGTCTGAACCAATCAATAAACGATTTGAAATTGGCGCCAAAATTACACAAATTAAGTTACAACAGGTAAACTCTAGAATTTGATTGGTTAACAGAGAATAATATTATCCTATTAATATAGACGTCTTATTTGGAGAAAAGAACATTCCGCAGATTCTTTATGTACGAACACGTAACTAGGAGACTAACGGTATGCAAGTTTGGATTTAGAGATCTCAATCAGCTGAAAGAATTCCAAGAAGCATTCCATAACGCCATAAGGAAGCTACCAGTATCTAGACAACAGGGAGTAGCTTATCATGCTAACGAGGTAGGAGGGTATATTCACATTTTAACACCTTAAACATATTATTACTGTTTATTTGTTAGGTGTTTGTTGACGTTAAGGATCATGCTAATATAATTATGAGTAGTGACGGGGCTGTTCTGGAGAGACAATCACAGAATAGAATTATGGTACAGGCCTACCTGACAGGAGCACCGGAGTGTCGCCTCCTACTCAATGATGTCGAATCTATACTCAAGCAGACAGGTACACAAATGGTCTTTATAGAACTGTCATCCATGGTGTTAAATATGTGATAAGTACAACAAATTCACAGTTCATATTGTCGTATATAGGTGTGGATATATGACTAATCATATGAATACTCTAGGTAACAGCTCTCTGCTAACAACTGGTATATCTAAACCTGTACACATGGAGAGACCAGAGATACATCCATGTGTAGATACACAACAGTTTAGAGACAGCAGAGATATTGTGTTCTTTCCTGTAGATGGAGCTAGATTCGAACTCCTAAGGTTTGCACCACTTAACACATTGCTAGTGGTTTAATAATGCTATATTATCTATAGGTGTACAGTAGAGCCACATTTGCTGCCACCTGTACATGTGTCCGCTCTCCTAGAATTCAGAGATAACACGATATATATTTCAAGCGCCATTTACGTGCGTAGAAGAATGAATCTCAGAGCTAAGCCAATCAAAAACTTAATTTTGAAGTTCCCCATCCCTCCCTCTTGGAGGAACGCATTTAGCGCTGAAACTAAATTTGGGAAGAAAAGTGTCCGCTCCAGCGCCCGGGGGTCCTTACGGAGGAATGTCAAGTCAAATTCCTGTCGTGTCACTACATCAGCTGGACAAGCTAAATACATTCCTGAGCTAGGTGCCGTTGTCTGGGAGATAGGAACATATCAACACTCAACCTTTCAGTACAACTTTATGTGTGAAGTTGATTTCAGAGCTGGCATGCAGAATCCTAGCGGGATGGAGTTATGTGCTGAGGTGGATTATACTGTCCCTGGTTCCTCATCTGGTCTATCTATCAGAGCTCTAAAAATAGACCGCAAGGCGGAGAAGTGGGTCCGTTATGAGATCCTGTACCACTACAGGGTGCAGATGTATCCGGAACTAGCCTACGATTAGGCGCCAGTTCTATTTTTAGACTGCTATATAACCAAAACACTGTTTTATAATTCTCATGCAACACTGCAATTCTATTGGTTGTCTATTTCTTACTGATAATTTAAGATAATCATTAAAATATATTTTTGACTATTTATAGAATAAACTGACCAATCAACAATCAGTGTTTGTAACTAAGTATAAACATTCGCGATAAAAATAGTATACAATTATTGACCAATCAGATTAGAATATTCACAGATGTCTGTCTCTTATAAATCTGTTACCTTCCGAGTGCTTCCCATAATACACATATTTGCACTTCCCAAACGTTGCTATGGAAATAAGAGAGGTTATGAGATATTTATAGAGCAATTTGAGCCACTTTTGTCAAGAACAAAGTGTCTCAAACCACTTATTTTATAATATTAATACATTTCATACCTTTGGCGCTTGGTGTCTGCTCTCCACTAGGTGGCAGAGGTGAGAATGCCTCCTTTACTGGTGTCCCTACTGCTTGAGTCTTAGCGTACTACAAATAGAATAAATATCCAAAAGGTGTTAAGTGGCAGAGTGGCACACTCACCATGTGGACAGATGGTTTAACTATTTTGGTGTATGCGCCAACCCTCTTAGCCTCCTTAAGTTCAGATGACGTTACTGCTCTTGAGTCCAAGAATCTCAAATGTGGCATCTGGTACAACACGAAGTATCTACAGCGACACAATTATAACACCTGATTTATGAGTGCCACAATTTCGTCACCTGTATCTTTGGTAATCGTTCTCGTCCTCTTCTCCCCCGAGGAGCTCTGAGGGACAAGCTATGTTCCCAAGGAGACTTAGGTAACTCAGGTCTGGACAGTTCTTACGAATTTTAGAGAGGACTACATCCAGATCTTCCAGCTGTTTTATAATATTATTTAAAACATGTCATGATCTGTTAGAATGTGTCATCTTACCTTATTTTTGTTTAGAGATAGCAGCTCTAATTGTGGCATTTGTGGCAGATCAAACCCGCCATCTGTAATAACATTATTGTCCAGTACGAGCTCTTTGAGGTGTGAAAATGCTTCCAAATTGGAAATCTCTCTAAATTATTATTAATAATAATATTTATTCTATTTTTAGAAAAACACATACCTTAATTGGTTGTAACTGAAATCCAGACGATTAATTGTGCCACCAAATCTGCCACCTAGATCCGGTGGCACACACTGGTGGTCCATCCCCGCACAGATCAGCTGTAAACAAATAAATAAACAAACAAATAAACAAACAAACAAACAAACTTTACCTGGTTTCCTGCTATAATAAAATTGTTCGAATTTTCCATATAAATTCTAAAAATAATAAATCAATAAATACTGAAAAAAGGCACAAATAGGCGCAGGACACAATTGTGTCACAAATCCTCAAAAGTGGCACTGCAGCCACATAGTTACGATAGAACAGAAAGGAATGTAACTTCTATGTAATTAAGAGTGACAATTCTATGAGCTGGAAATTAGAGATTAATAATATTTTAACACGGCTAAAAAATATCTACAATTGTTGACTAAGCTTGCATTTGTTGAATGCGTTGTGTCGCCTCAGGTGGCACTCTCCCTAGAGCCACCAACACCTTCAAATATGCCACAAAAAGCCACATTTTAAAGCTCCAAATCCTTAGACGAATATCAAAGATAGCTGTATTCCATAGCAACCATATTCCAGCATAAGAATGTGTCTCACTACCAGTAGCAGCTGAGCGTGCCATAAGTAGGAACCTGTTAACTGGTGTCCCTAGGTGTTTGTTTATGGATCTAATAATATTTATGTTACGGAACATTAGGAAAGTGGCAGGTGGCAGACTCTGGAATATGTCCTCAAATTTGTCTTCATTATTGGACATATATTCTTTAATTTGTGCCACATCTTCCTTACTGATGTCTGAGGACACATTTTGGTGGCTCAGATGTCTTTTTAACACCTTTCCAGTTAATAACATGGTGAACAGTTCATACTCTTTGATGCCCAAATCGCGACAACTTTCCTGAATGCCACTTTCATTTCTGAGAATTAAATTCTTCCAAAACTTCCCAAATGCCACACGGGTATTTGTGTCGACCTCTGTATATAGTCCATGGTCCAACAGAACAACTTGGACCTGTCCCTTGGTGTCTGACCGTATGAATATATTCCCGGGGTGTGGATCCGCATGGATGAACCCCGTGTGAAATATTTGGTGGTTAAACGTCTCCACCACTTTGTGTGCCACTTCCTTACGATTGAAATTGTGTCGCTCTAGCTCTTCCAGATCTGTTGGTTTGACGCCTTCTATGTACTCCATAGTGAGCACACGCTTACTGGTATATTTCCAAAATACCTTTGGTACATATACGTATCCTAGCAACCGCAATCCCTCTTGGCATTTCTCGCTATTCCGCGCCTCTTTTTCAAAATCTAATTCTTCCTTCAAATTCTTTTTGATCTCATCAAATATTCGCACCCTGTCCCTCTGTCCGAACACCCAATCCATTCCCCGCACTATTATACGAATAGTTTCCATATCACCATGGAAACGATCTCGTAGATCCATGTATTGCACCTTTACTGCCACTTTCTTTCCGTCAGCTGTTCGGGCTGTGTGGACTTGAGCCAGGCTGGCGGCTGCTACAGGAAGGAGGTCAAATTCCTTGAATATTTGTAGAGGTGTCCTACCGAAATCCTCCAGGAAAAGTGTCTCCACCTCCTTGTACCCTCTCTTGGGTACTTGGTCCTGTAAGAGAGCTAATTTCTCTGTGAATTCACGTGGCAGGACGTGGTTTAAGGTGGCGAGGGCTTGTCCAAATTTTATATATATTCCTCCATTCTTTAATGCCCCTTTATAAATCCTGGTGGCAGCACGTTTGTGACACTTTAATATAGCCACTTCATATGGCGCACTTTCTTCATCGAGACTCCTTAGTGACCACCAGTAGTCCAGGAATGTGGTGGCGCCAATTCTTGCTGTACGCACATACCTAACAACGCCTTCTGTGAAAACTATGCCACGTCTCAGCTTGCTCCACAAATGGAGTCTGGTGTCCATGCCACTATTTAGTGTCACCTCCATATAAACACCTAATTACCCAATCATATGTCTGAGTGTATAATTGAAATATTTGTAAACAAACAAACAAATAAACAAATTAGAGCTGGGTTGATTAATATTAAAATATGATCTATAAAATACGTCAGTAAAATGCCAATGCTACAAATTCGTATCCAGGGGATCGCTAGGCTTAGATATACAGACAAATTCTTATATACAGATTGTGGCTTAAGTGGTTTATCAGGTGGCATTATGGTTTGAAGTGGTACGATGAAAACTTGAGAAATTCTGCTCGTCATCATGTTCATTATTCTCCACACAAGATTGGGTCCTAACTTCAAAATGTGTTTCTAAAAATAGAATAAGAACCAATTAATAACGGATTAAAAGGTGTTATAATATGGAACTAACTTTTCTTGTTATTATTTCCAGAAAATGTTGCATTCCTATCTCTTGGTTCTGGAGATTTATTGCGGGAATCACCTGTAATAGATACACGTGATTAATTTGTTGTTATTTACTAATTCAATATTACTCACTTCTAAGTAACTTCAAGAACTTATCCATTGGGGTCTTCTTCTTAGGTGTTAGATCCTGAGAGGGAGATTTGGGTACAGGCTTAAAATCAGAGTTCAATAAGAGAAACGACCCGAGGTCAGAGGGTACTAATCCAGAACAGGTGGCCATATCATCTAAACGCCGTTTCTCCGCAGGTGTCCCCTCTGGAATAGCGGGGACAGGAGAGAATTTGACAGGTGTCAGGATGTCAGGGCGAATAGTAGGTTCCGATAAAGGTGTTAAGTCTAAGAGGTCTAGTTCTGGTTCTGATTCCATTTTGTTAGATATATCAGACAGACTGAGAGGGTCTATACCATCCTGTATAGAGGGAGGATCGTATAGGAACTCAATATTGGAACCAGGACTAGCTGTTCCTAAGTAACCAGAACTACAGGTGTTAGTTCCAACAAGATTATCATGTTGTACTGTATCTATATCATATCTTGATGCAAAACCTATCCCCTCATCATAGTCCCTTCCATGCCACCTGTGAGAAGAGGTGTCAGTATTGTGCCGTTTATAATGTGGCTGTATATTCAGCTGATAGAATCTCTGCTGTAATTCCATTGCATATTGCTCATCAGCTGTTGTTATTATGGCTAAATTCTCATACTCCTCCTGCTGGAACTCCCAGGCTAGTCTCGTGTCCTCATCTACCTCCAGACTGGGGTCTGAATCGGAGGACAGGTCAGCGTTCTGGAGCTTAAGGAGGAGATCCAAGAGTTTAGGTCGCTGTGTTGGATCATACTCGACACATTGTTTGAATATTTTAACGAACATTTGGTGACTGCTGTCAGCGACACAATTTGGGAGTGTCAGTGGTCTCTTCTCTACTGCTTTCATCATCATAATACGGTAAGGATCCACATCCTTATATGGCAAATCCATTGCTAATATTTCATATATTGTAACACCAAAACTGTATATATCACACTTATAATTATAGGTGTTAGAACACATCACTTCTGGTGCCATCCATCTAACAGTTCCTATTTCTTGTGTGTTTACATTCATAGTAGCATTAAGAGTCTTAGAAACTCCAAAATCACATAACTTAGGTGACAAAACACCTCCTCCCTCCTCTATCAACACGTTCTAGAAATAAATAGGTGTTTGTTAGTTAGTTTGTTTGTTTGTTTATCGTTTACCTTGCTCTTGAGGTCTCTGTGTAACACCTTGAGGTCGTGTAGGTACTTGAGTCCTCTTGTTATTCCTAACAGAAGTGACAGAATTGTGTCGTTATCAAATTTATATCTCTGCTTATAAATCCAGTGATAAAGAGAGCCACCTGTCACATATTCCATAACTATACAGAAAGGATCAAAGCAAGCTCCATAGAATTTGACCACATTATCGTGATCCAGCTGACTGTTTATCTCCACTTCCCGCCTAAACGTTTGCACAAATTCCTGTCCTGTGTCTGGAGGTGTTATCTCCTTGGCTGCTACTATCAGCTCGTTGTACTCTGCCCTGTAGACCACTCCGAATTGTCCCTGGTCCAAGCGGGCCTGTTTCTTAATGTCACAGAATGAAATGAGTTTGTGATCCATTCCGCTAAGTAAATAAACAAACAAACAAATAACAATATGCATATATAGTTTCATTTTGCTATATCACGTAATTATCAGAACATTCCAGAGGTTAACATAGCAACGAGCTTAGTATTACACAGCTAATCAGAGGTGTTACTTTAGGCCATGTAAAATAAATTACTCGTTTCTCATCCATTTTTTTCTTCGGAAGAGGGGCGGGGGGGGGGGGGGCGGCATTTTATTTTTATTTTTGCTTAGCATAATTTACTAATTTATTTAAACAATCTCGTTAATACTAATTTCTGATAAGACTAACAATATTCGGACATAATCAGGCCCCTACAACCGTAATCCAAGGGATATTACTCCTGTTTATGAACTCCGGAGAGGCGAATAATTATAAGTGTCCGGTCCGTTGGTGTTCGTATTAGCTTACACTGTATAAGGGAAACTAATATTCACTTCCTCTCTGTAATATGAATTATTGTACAATGTAAATAATAATAATAAAATATTAGTGCACACCCCAGGGCTGATTTTGGCCATACAGGGAGGCGTATTTGGGCCTGACTCGGACAGGTTTGTGTCTTGGACGAAAATTCACACCTCACGAAATTATGATGCCATTGTCACCTTTTTGGATTTTCGAAAAATCACATGATTAGCCACACTGCTCAGCGACCAAGCTAGCGAAGGGCGCTAGTGTTAAATAATTAGCCTGCTTCGAAGATGCTCATCTGCGAATATAGGTGTTAAGTAAAGATATGTATTAAAATAAAAAAAATTGCCGAAGCGGGAGATTAAATGGGCGGGGATGATAAGCAAGTATATTATTTTATATGGCCTTATGAATAATCAATTATATCTTATTAGTTCTTTGAATAAGTGTATCGGGTCGCTGAGAGGTGTTAGAATTAGATTTATAGAATGTATTTCCTGAATTATTAGTTTCAGTTCTGATTTGTATTCTGCGATTTTTCTAGCGCGCTTTTCTGAGGTGTGAAATATGGCTCTCTTCTTCTCCAAATCTGATTGGACAGAATTCTGTATATGAACTAACAGCTGATTTGAATCGTCCAATCTGATTGGTTGTTCTTTTAGAAGTGTTTGTTTATATTTAGGCGGGATAATTTCTAAATTTAGATTTTTGTTGTTGACAACATTCTGCATTTGTGACAAAGTATCTTTTGAATAATTATTCATATTTTCACACTTCTCTCCCAGTTGCCTATAAAATTCAATTCCCTCCTTATAGTAGTCAAGGAAGATATCTATATTTGTGTCAGAACAGGTGTTAACAGATTTTCTTTTCCTGCCACTTGTAGGTGGCGGGATTATCGGAGAACTGGCACTAACTTTAGGATAGTTCCGGATTGTGGTTCCGATTGGAGAGCAGGGATGGAAGTGTGAAATTATGTCAGAAATTCTCTTCATTGATTTTCTATCAAAAGTGGCATCTGCCATTTCTGCCACTTCACATCTAATCATTGAGTTATATAGAAATGTAATTAAGGGAATTTAACCAATCAGATTTGAGATTTGAAATATATTTGTAGCTTAACTCATTAGTAATTGAATTAGTGTCAAATCTAGCATTTTATTGGTTAAGATTCAAGCAGTGGTTCTTTTGACACCTTTGTATCGTTAGTTTCAGTTCCAGGTTCTTGTGCCACTTCGTGAGGTATCAAAGTAGGTGTATTGTCCTGATCATCTGGTTCTGCCACATGTGACACTATTTCACTTTTGATTGGTTCATCAGCAAGTGGCAGAAAATTGTCCCCAAGTGGTTCTAGAATCTTGTTAGGACTCTGAGCCACTTGAAGTGACACCTGTAGTACTTCCTGTATGGCTGGAGAGGTGTCAGGTTTAGGTTCCGGTTCTTGTTCCGATTTAGACTCCTTGTGAGCAGAGCTTTGAGCCGAGGGAGGAGACTGACTCCATTCAGCTGGAGTAGAGAGAGTGTTAGAATGACAACTGGACCTAGATTGTGTCCTGGAGTGTCGCCGTGTGTCGCGCTGAGAAGACGTGCCACTTGACTCAGAGCTATAGCTAGAGCTGTCAGTGTCAGAGGTCCAGCTGGGGGTCCTGGTCCTAGGTCGCCTCTGTTCCCGTCTGGGGGAGCTCCGTCTCGGCGAGCGTCTATAAACAAAATAATAAATAATAATAAGTGTTAGTTCCAATACTCAGGACACCTAGGGTACCTGTGGTATCTGTCCCTATCTCTTTGATCCCTCTCCCTCTCTCTGGCCCAGTGGTCTCTGTCATAATGGCGGTCTCTAGAAATGACACAATTATAACACCTAATATCCAACAAATCATTTATAAGAAGGAAGAATATTGAAAGTAATTAATTAATAAAATTACATATTTTGTTATTCAAAACTTGCAAATTATACAAAATTACGAAATAACTATGAACCACATTCCTTACAGTATCCTAGCAACGAGACACAATACCAAACACCTACATAACCTCGCGTTTATTCTAACAAATAATATATTACCATAATCGAATTATTATTGTTGTTTGTAACTAAATAATATTACAGCTATAAATACACAAGATTATCCCCAGCAACCAATTCATATCTAAACTATTCAAAATATTCACTATCAAAATGGCAGAACGATACCCAATCGCCCCACAAATTGTAGACCCCATAGAGACACACATCAACTACACCATAGATGGTCTCATAGGGCTACTGAATGTCCGAAGAGTTCAGTTGCTGGAGCTAGTCCGTAATATCGGTGAAGACAAGAGAGCCGCAGAAATCGCTCGAGACCAAATGATCGCCCAACTAACAGAGGCCCAAGCACACCTCCAAGGAGACCTGAGAGAAAATCCCCTCCAGTCCATGCAGGACAGAATGGTCCAAGAAATGAACGACAAATTACGAGACCTACAAAATAATATCCCCGTAGAGACACAATTAAAGTGGAAGTGCGTCACACGTGATCTAGAAACGAGTATTTCCCGTCTAGGAGAGATCGTACAGGTACCAGCAGGAGTACCAGATTATGCTACATTCCAAACTTCCACTGTTGCTACTGGGGAGAGAGGTACAGATCCTGGCGAGTTGATTGGTCCATTAGGTGTAGCTATACATGAAGCTACTAACCAAATATTCGTAGCTAATTATTTCAATAACAGAATAGAGATATTCTCTGATACAGGAGAGTACCTCAATCAGCTGGGTGTAGGACAGCTGGATGATCCATGGGGTATAGCTATACACAGAGAGAATGTGTATGTCAGCAGCTTGTCACATTACACTATAAACCAATTCACACTAACTGACATGAGTCTTGTTAGGGAGATAGGAGGTAGGGGATCAAAAAACGGACCATTCAACTATCCTAGACAACTAACAACAGATCCCATCGGTCACGTGTTTATAGCAGATAGCGATAACAACAGAATCAGCGTACACGACACAGAACTGAACCATCTCCGTAACATTACTCATCAGTCAATCACAAGACCATATGATGTTAAAGTGTCACGTGACCGCATGTACGTACTGTGTCCAAATAACAACCCGTGTATACACGTGCTAACCCTAGAGGGAGACAAGCTACACTCCCTCATTACCTGTGGACAAGGAATGGATGTGTTATACCCTTTATTCTTCTGTCTAGATCCACTTAATAACTTTGTAATTAACGATAACGAATCTCACTCAATTCGGGTATTCTCTCCAGAAGGAAATCTCCTACACATGATAGGAACAAAGGGACACCAACAAGGAATGTTATATTACCCCCGAGGAATAGCTATAACTCCAAACGGGAGATTAGTTAGTGTGTCAGATAATAAGAACTACAGTCTACAAATATATTACAATTTGTTTACTAGTTTGTTTTACTAATTATAATTTTATAATATCGTATTGTGAGATGAAAAATACATAAAATCAAAACAAACAAACAAACCTGTCTCTCTGGTATGAGTTCTCTCTTCTTCTCCTCCAGTCTCTGTCCCTGCTATCATACCTAGAGTGGTACCCTCCATACACCCTCTCATAGGATCCCCTCCTCCCCCATCTGTCCCTAGAGTCCCGTCTATCCGGAGACCATCTGTGTCTATCCTAAGGTGACAAAAGTAAATACAAACAAGTAGTAATAATAAATTGAACTAACATCATATCTTCCAAACTGCCTCCTACGATCATAGTGTCTATACCCTCGACTTGATGATCGGCTCCTGGACCGCCTCCTCTTCCATCGGTTAGGAGAATAGGATCTACTCCTTGACCTGCTGGGGGTCCGGTACCGTCTGTGTGATCTCTCTCTAGACCGCCGTCTCCATCTGTCAGGAGATCTCCTGGGGGAGCGACGCCTTATCCTGTCCCCTCTAGAGTGTCTGGAGGAGAGAGAGGAGAGGGAGGAGGCTCGGGGAATAGCCCTGTTCTCCGTATTATGAATTGATTGGCTCTTTTCAGAGAGAACTTCCTGCTGTTCTCTCATAGGATCAGCTGTCTCTGCTTCAGGAGTATTTACTCTAAATATAGATATTAAAACACCTGTTATAAATATAACTGGAACTAACTACCTGTCCTCCCCACTTGGTTCCAGTTCCACTTTCCTCTCAGAGGCAGGACTCATGCTCATGTCTGAGTCCCCGTGAGATTCTGACTGACTCTAACAAAGAATATTAATTAGTTCTTATTGGAACTATGAATATATGTTACCTTGCTAGAAGAGGATGGGGTGCGTCTAATTAGTTCCTGTTCCGCTATCTCAGGTTCTTTTATGGGGAGGGCAGGACCAAACATTCCTGAAGGACACGGGTAAGAGACAGGTACGGATCCCTCGGTCCCAGCTAGCCAGGGGTTCCCCGAGACATTCCACTTCTCAGACCACAGCTCAGTGCCAAGTGGCGCCTGAATTTGCTGAGGTGTTGGAGACTCTGTAAATAATAAATAAACAGCTGTTAGTAAAATAATTGTTCGGTTAACTAACCAGCTGGCATAAATCTTTGGACGGGGAAATCCTCTCGTCTCTCATTGGTCAATTCCTTGTCCTCATATCCTTGCTCTCCAAAGAGACCTGTAAGCATTCCTTTCTTACCTGGCCGTCTCTTAGCAACCACAGGGACCTGATGGAACGTTTCTTCAGAAGATTGTACAGCCTCTTCCATAGCAACAGCAGGAATGTCTGGAATGCTGGGTTGCTCAGAAGAACTAGAGGAATGTCTTTCTATTCGTTGTTTCTTCTTTGACACATTATCAGCTGTTTTATGCGTTACTATAAATAGAATAAGTTACATTTCTAACCAATCAGATCGTAGAGTTATTACTAACATTCTACGTCACTATCTTTTGGATCTCTTCTACGTCTTTTCACACCTTTCTGAGTAGCAGTTTCCTTCTGGTGCTCAATCTCATCGGAACTAGTCGCTTCACTGGAACTGACTGATCGCTTCCTCTCCATTTTGTGCCACTTGACACCTCTTTTCTTCTTGCTTTTAGAATTGTGTCGCTTGGATAACTTGACGTGTTTCTTGTGTTTTGTGTCACGATGTGTCCTTCTAACCTCGAATTGTGAATCGGAACTAATTTCAGTTTCAGTTTCAACTAACACCTAAAATTGATATATAATAAATTATGTAAATAAAACTGTGAATAACTGGAACTAACTTGACCAGGAGAGTCAGGAATGAAATCTGCATTAGATTCTATTTCGTAATCAGAGTCCACATTCTTCACATTCTCAATCTCACTTTCCGTATCTTGGTTACGACGCTTCTTTCTGGAATGTCTAACTTCCACGAATTCCTGAACCGAGGCCTCAGAATCGGAATCTGATTGGCTACTAGATTCTCTCCTCTTTGCGCGCCGTTTTTTGTGCTTCCTAACAGCTGACAGCTTTTTCTTATTTTTCCTATGTTTGTGTCGCCGTTTGTAAATTGTGTCACGTTTGTGTCGCTTTACCTTTTTCTTGGGAGATTCGTAATCGGAACTTTCAAGAGAAGTTTCAATTTTTCGATTTTTCTTTGATTTCTTTCTTTTGTGGCTTTTAGTGGCGGGTTTAGGCGGGGGAGTTACCTCGCTAGACTCTGTCTCTGATTGACTGATTGAGAGCTCAGATGTGTCCTCGGAATCCGAGGTGTCACTAGCTGAGGTGGTTTCTGAAGTTGAAATGTGTCGCTTCTTTCTGCTAGACACAATTTTCTTCTTTTTGTGTCGTTTGTGTCGTATTGTGTCCTCTGCCACTTCACTGACACTCCTGTCTCTTTGTCGCTTCTTGTTAAATTTCTTCTTGAGCTTCCTCGGAGGGGGTGAGAGGATTGCGTCATTGCTAGAAGAATCCTCTGAGGGGGAGCTGTTCCTGTGTCGCCTCTGTTTGGAAACTATAAACAAACAAACAAACAAACAAATACATTTCTAATGTGCCATAATTTCCAAGCGTACATTTACGCTCTTTCTCTTTTCTAGATTTTTTCTTGTCTGTTTTATGTCGGACCTCTGAGGACACATTTTCACACCTCTCTCTCAGCTGCTTCTTAGATTTCACATCACCTGTGCCACTATTGTGTCGTCTGTTGTGTCCTTTAGTGGCATAATCCTCCCTAAGTAATCAAATTATTTAGAATAGTAATAATTACTAAAAATAGAATAATAATTACTAAAAATAGAATAATAATACTTACAAGGAATGTGAGTGTTTCTTTCCAGAATTTTTGTTCCTAAGAAAGGTGTGAAAATATGAATATAAAGGTGTTAAATTAGTCATATGAGTATAAACCTATGTTTCCTTTTCCTCTTGTCACGAGTCTCCTCCTCGCTTTCTGAATGGCTCTCTACTTCCCCGCCTATTTCTGGAGGTTCAGAGTGAGGTGTGAAGGCTACTCTCCTTGGAGACGGCATCTGTACTCTGGAATGCGCATGCTCTCTCCTTGGAGACGGAATCTGTACTCTGGAATGTGACTGCTCTCTTATAGAAGGTACTTTAGCTCTGGAATGCAGATGCTCCCTCCTTGGAGATGATACACGAGCACTGGAATGTGAACAATCTTTCCCTGGAGACGATAGTTTGCCTCTGGAATGTGTAGAGCTACTATCGTTATCACTCTGTTCTAATTGTTCAGAATTATCCTCTGAAGATTCTCTGTAAATAACTGATAAAGCAAGAATATGATTGGTTAATTAGTAAGATATACCTGTGGTGCTGAGAATATGTGTGTGTCCTTGCGCCACTTCTGCCACTTGACACCTCTCTAAAGACAATAATTAGCTAGCTCAAGAATTAACTTACCAATTAGCAGATTTGATTGGCAAAAAACTTACGCTTGTTTTCTCCTATTTGATTCCTGACTACCAGATTGGGTTTCTGATGGGTTTAGCGCTTCACGCCACTTACGCTGTTTCTCGCGTGCCACTGCGTTGTCATCATCGACCCATTTCCTATAAACAGACAAATTTTAAAGGTAGGCGACACAATTAACAAATAAACAAAAATAGCTACAAAAGTGGAGCTTCCACTTACACAAATTCTTTAAATCTGACTTACCAGGAAAGATTCTAGAAATATCAAAATGAAGTTTAAAGCTACACTAAAATTACCAGAACTAACACCTTGTGAATAATCATATGAATATTTAATATAAGTGTATATACCTCTCTAACCCTGTGATATCTTTTATTAGCTCACTGCTCAGCTGTTTAACACGTATTTCTATCTCATTAACACTCAATCTAAATATTTGAATTATTAAACAATCAGCTGTGAATATTCTATTAATAGTAACACACCCTTCTCTCTCCAGCTGATCTTTAAGCTCCAGACATTTGACGTGAACTAATCTCTTCCTGTTATGTTCCTGAATGTCATGACTTGTCTTCTTACCATAGAGTCCTCTCTCTTTGGTATCATGCTCTCCACGAGATGACGTCACTGGCCGAACAGCTGCGAAGTTCCTCTGAATGTGTCCATTAGTGCCAGACCCCCTGGGAGTAGGAAGTCCAATATTGTTATACATATGCTAACTAGCAAAATAATTGGTCAATTAATACTTATAAGTAGAGAAAGGTGTGAAAATATGAATATATTAAAAAGTGTGAAAGGTTATAAATAAATAAGAATTCCTATCTGTAAATCTGGTAACTAAGGATTCTATTCAATGAGAATTTCTTTACGAACTCCGTTTCTGATTGGCTGATTAGATTTCTTAGCAGAATAGCTTTGAAAATAGAAATTAAGAAATAAACCAATCAGAGAAATCATATAAATTGTTTGACTTGTTAAAACACCTTTTGAGTAACCGCAATCCTCAGAAACGAGCGCCAAAAAGGTGTGAATAAGTACAATATGAAACTGAGCCAGCTGCATGACTGTCAAATATTTCTTCCACCATAGATACCTCTGAAATCGGGCGCCAAAAGAAGCCAGGAAATAGTACGAGTACATTACCACGTGGATAAAACTGTTACAAATGGGTCCAACGTGTGTTATGCCACCCGCGTGCCACTTCACACCTACCCACCAGATAAGTGGCATACTGGCATGATGGTACACATGTAGGAATGTAACCTGATTGAATTTCCCGCGTAATACAAAGAATGTAGTATCTGTGAATTCCAGAAATTTGGACACATAATACAGCCAAATAGCTCTAGCATATCGAACAGCTGATTCGTCAGTTGAGTAAATGGCGGGAGAGCACCAGAAGTTCTGACCAATCAGGATAGAGCTTACGATAAGTTCGTACATAGTATAAGCACATATGAGAATAATAGAAATGTTATACAGACGCATAGCAGACAATAGTTCCATCTTAGGAAGGTGTCGAGATACAATCGTAGTTATTGACACCAAGCTGAGGTAGGCACCAACTGCATAGATGGTAGGCATTATGGAATGCATGAGGAGCCAGTTTGACACCCTGGGGTCTGAGTTGGGCAGATTTGAGACGTAAAATCCCTGAATATCATAAGCTATGTTATACGGATTCTTGAGATAATGAATCAGCTGTTCTGCTGACCAATCCATAGAGTTATAAGAGTTGCTATTTATAGAATAATAATAGGAATTATAACTAAAGTTTCCGCCAAATTCAGGCGCCTAAATAATATGAATAATTAGAGCTAAAGTGTGACACATGAGTAGAGTCAATAAATCTGTTTAGAAGTGATATATGGGTTTATAAGAAATGTGATTTATCTGAAACCATTTGTGACACATTTTAGAAAGGTTTCCTTAACTTAATTACTAAATAGAAACAATAATCCAAAATTCAATAATGATTCTATTATTTCCATTTTAGGCAATAAAAGAGTAAGGCGCCAATTATCGAATTAAGCGCCAAATAACGCGCAATTCTAGAAACTAATTTATCTAGTGAACTAAGAATTAATTATAGTAAATTGGAACTATAAAATATTTAGTTCCAAATAAGCTATTGAAGGTGTTGGATTTGTGAATGCAAATTCCTGAGAATCCTATTGGCTAGCGTATTATGTTATCTAAGATTGAAAAGGTTTCAATAGATGGCTTCAAAGAGAAATTACCAATTTTAGTCAGCCAAGTACGACACATTTTGCTATAAAAGTGGCATAAAGTGTCACAGTAGCAAAATATGGCAGTCAAGGCAAAGGAATACGATTGGAAGGATTCTAATTTAGCTCTGTTTGGGTCTGACACAGAGAAAGGTGTGAAGAAGGAGTCCGCGGAGGCTGAGCCTGCCTGGCACGGATCTGGAAGTAAGGTGGGCCTGGAAATTTGGCGGATAGTAAAATTCAAAGTGGAAACATGGCCAAAGGACGAATACGGAAAATTCTACGGCGGAGATTCCTATATAATCCTAAATACATACAAAGAGGAGGAACTGTTAAAATATGACGTACACTTTTGGATAGGAAAGGACTCTACACAGGATGAGTACGGAACAGCTGCTTATAAGACAGTAGAGCTTGACACCTATCATGATGATAAACCCATACAACACAGAGAGGTTATGGGATATGAATCTGAATTATTCAAGAAATATTTCAAATCTATAAATATCCTAGAAGGAGGAGCAGAGACAGGGTTCAAACATGTGGAACCTGAGCACTACAAACCCAGACTCCTACACATCCGGTCTGAAAACGCGAAAAGCTCGACAACCGTGAAAGAAGTGGCGCTTAAAAAGGCAGTAATAAACAGTGATGACGTGTTCATTCTTGATGCTGGTACAAAAGGGTACTTATGGCAGGGTAAGACCTCTAATAAGAATGAGAAATACAAAGGAGCACAGGTAATACAGGAGATTAAATCTGACAGAATAGGACGCATAGCATTTGAGATCATAGATGAAGGAGATCACGGATCAGAAGTCAATGAGTTCTTTGGATTCATGTCAGACGAACAACTGACTCCCGAGGAGGCCTCTAAGAGCTCTCAAATGGTACCCATAAAAAAGTTGTACCGTCTCAGTGACGCCGGGGGTTCAATGCAGTTCTCCTGCGAGGAGGACGGGACCCTCCATTGGAACAAATTGGACCCTAACGATGTGTTCATAGCGGACATAGGGACCGATTGTTTCGTGTGGATAGGATCTGGCGCCTCCGGGGATGAAAAGAAGAATGGAATGTCTTATGCACACAACTATCTATCCGGAACTGATCACCCCTTGGTTCCGATTAGTGTAGTCAAGCAGGGACAAGAGCCACAGAGCTTTTCTAGTAAATTCCAATAATTTGTGTGTGTTTGTCAAATGTCTAGCTAAACAGCTAAACAGCTAAACAGCTAAACAGCTAAACAGCTAAACAGCTAAACGTTAGTGTATTTAGTTTGGTATATCTCTCTTATTTCATTGGTTGATTCGTGTATGAATTACAGATACTTGTTCTAATTTTAGAATTTTGTCCTCTTTAAAATGGAACTATCCTATGGTTCTGGTAACAGAGGACTGATTAGGATAAATAACATAATTGCTAAGTGGCACAGCTGTCACATATTGTCGTGCGACACAAAAGAACAAAGAAATCAAATAAAAGATTAGAACTGATGGATGGGTTCATCAGCTGTTCTGAAGATAAGAATTATATCTTTATAGTTTCAGTTAATTTGATATATTTGTAACCAATCTGGTTGCTAGGTTGCTATAATAATAAATCTAAGATTCTTCTCCAGAACTGAATTCAATAGTATAATTTATAGGTGTTTTGTGTCGCGATGATTTCACTCGAGGTGTTAGTGACTCACGGATGGATTCTGCCTTTTTCTTGATAGAGCGACCATAACCTTTCTTTACACTGGATTTAGTGGCGGACTTAGGTGTCATAAAGTGGCACGGTGACACAATGTCATAATCTGGGTTTAACACTTTGAGTTTTGCTTGGAATTTTCCTATGAATATATTATTAGTGGAATTCTTTGCAATTTCATTGGTTAAATTTCCCCAGTGCTTCACCACCTGAATTTGATGCCCAAAATGACTCAAATCTGATTGGCTGAGACATCGAACAGCTGATCTACATATCACCTCATTTTCCAAATTATTCAGACACAGAATTAACAGCTGTTCAACTAATAAATCGTGTGAATTCTTATGAGTTAAGAAAAATAGAACTTTGTCACTGACAGCGTCCAAACTAACTAAACTCAAAAATGTGTCCTCAGGAGCTTCAAACACTGTCCAAAGTGTCGGGATAAGAGAGTCCGCTAAGAGGACACAATTCTCTTGACACCTCAAAGTGAAGGAATAGAAAAATGCAAATATAGCCTCGGTGAGGGACGGAGAGGTGTTGGTAACCGGATGGAAGGATCTTATCAGAAGTTGTCCCAATAAATTACAGGAACGAATCCTATTGGCTAAGAATAATTTACACAAACCTATGAGAGCTATTTCCTGTAATTCCGGAGAATCTGATTGGATAACTCTTAATAGTATTGAAATTATGTGTTGCTTAACAGCTGGAATGTGTGCTTCATGGTCAGTTTGTTCCTGTCCAAGTTCCTGTTCTGGTTCCGGATTAGACTCTTCAGGCTCAGAATTATGAATCAACATTTTCATTAGCTATAAAGAAATATGAAAGTGATAAAAGAGTGATTATTCATATGATTATATATCACACCTTGAAAACAGGATCTCCATACAACAGGAACAGGTCCAATATGGAACTAAGTGCTGTTATTTGTACACTGAGGTGGTCTAAGAAGAGGGCTTCTGTTGCTACCATTATGAAGCTAGGGACCACATTATGTGCCATTTCAAATGACGTCATAGAAGTGACAGCCAATCCTTTGAGCGCCAATTCTCTAACAGCAAAATCTTCTTGTAAAAGATTTGGAAGTAAAACAGAATTAACTAAAGATAGGAGTTGTGAGTCAGGTTGCTGAACCTACAAAGATAAACAAACAAATAAACAAACAAATGCTGAATCTACACAGATAAACAAATAAACAAACAAATGCTGAACCTATACAGATAAACAAACAAATAAACAAACAAATGCTGAACCTATACAGATAAACAAACAAATAAACAAACAGAACTTACTTTGACTTGTTGCATAAGCAAAATAGTTATTTGAAGAGATCTCAAACTTTTGTCTAAAGTGTCACTCTCCTGGGTGTTAGGTGGCATAATTGTGTCGGTATGAGTGTCAAGTGGCAGAGATGTGTCGGTCTGTGTTAAAGGAGTTGATAATTGAGTGTAAGGGTCTTGAATATCTGGTGGCTGAGATGACACATTCATGGCAATAATGGCGGTTGATAAATTCATAATTCTCTTATCGACATCAGGGCATATAAGTATGAAGTGGCGCAGAGATGGCTCAATTAGAGACAGGTGGAATTCATTGTTAGTAACCAAAGATCTGAGTGACACAATTATGCGATCTCTGCCACTTTCGTTTGAATAATCAATGAATTCCAAAAGTTGTAAAATATTCTCGAAAATGAATCTCAGCTGTTCAGAATAAGCGCCATTTTGTGTCACAAAAAATTCCTGAAATTTAATTAAATATTCAGAGAACTGGACAGGATCAGGAATTACACATTCCTCACATACCGGAGATCCTTCCTTGTTGTTATGGACAAAGTTTGCTAAATTTAGCCACAAAAACGAGAATTCTACAGAAATGGCAGATGGCTCAAATATGTCACCACACAAGAGACCATCAGGAGGCAGGTCTGCTGTCTCGATACCTGTCAAATTCTGCCACAATTTAGAAAGAGCGCCAAGTGGTGAGATTTTCAAGAAATTCTGAAGTGTTTGTGAGCAGATTTGTGGCTCGCCAATCAAATCGAATCTCTGCAAAATGAAAATAATGTCACATTCCAGAGAGAGCCACTTCTTGAAAAGATTCTGGAATCCAATTATCACACCTTTATTCTGCTCAAAGGTTGCTATTTTTAGAATTTGCATAACTTCTGACATTCTAAGAAATTTCAAATGAATATTTTCTGTTAGAATTTTCAAAGTTGTCACTTTAACCTCGACACTATTATCTGCCACTTGTGACACAATTATATCTAAAGTTTCATTCGTCAGGGGTAGCAATTGGAGACACTTTTTCCTGACGTCACTAGAGGCGTCATGTTTGATGTGCCACATTATTCTGAGAACACATGGACACAAATGGTCAGATGGTTTCATAAAATTGGCCAATCCTTTAATGGCTTCAATCCTGACAGACGAAATCTTATCCCGCGTGTGACTCAAGAGACAATCATAAATTCTGTCTTCCCAGACACCTAGCTTGATTTGTGTTGCACCATCTCGTGCCACAATGTGACACAATAGTTGACACGTTCTTGTACGAACCACTTTATTCTTAACATCTGATAATTTTAATATTTCTTCTAAAATGGAATCTTTGAGACATAATTCGGTGACACTATATGAGAGGTGTGAAAATTCTATAATTAGTGAGATTACGAGTTCAAAGTAAGCCTGAAGATATCTATTGTTAGATTTGTGGCACAAAATGTGTCGCAGAGGTGGCAGAATGGCATCTAACACCTCGAGAGGTGTGAATTTAGAGAGTAGAGATAATATTTCAGATTTTGCATTTTGTATAATTCTCTGATTTCTGAGTTCTTGAATTGATGAAAATATTCTAAGAGTTATGTCACAGCATTCCTGAGCAGACATTGGTTGCTAGGGCATAAAGGTATAGATAATATTATACATTTAACACCTCTGATATATTCTAATTAGTTCCGATTTGAGCAAATAATTCTAAGATCAATTCTAGTAATTAACAAGTTAAGCATATGAATAATTCACACTCTTGGTGTCAGAGCTCTGAAGAATGCGTCACTATTCGGCTCTCTTCCCAGGAAATTCCTAAGCATCACATCTGCATCCAGGGTACCGCCTGGTTCCAATATGAACCTTCTATAATCCATCCCAACTCTCTGTGAGAAGATACCCTCCTTCTCAAATCGTGTAACAAACATATCAGCAGCAAACACCTGACTCCAGAGATATCCGTAGTATTTGGAGTCATAGCCACCCGTAAGATGCACAAATGTGGCAGGCATACATGTCCCTAGCAACGGAGGAATGCCAAGAATGTCTGTCATAATTTGGTCGTAGACAGAGAGATCAACATTAGAGTCTGTGTGTAGCACAAAATCTAAAGTGGATAGAGCCACCTGGCGGAGAGTTTTGAGTGGGTGGTTTAGGAATCTTGACTTTACAAGATTGTCTATCATCAGGTCACTAAGTGGTTCATTTGTGTCAAAGTGGCAGCTAAGCCTCTTGAGGCCTTCTCTACTCCAACACCAGTTTTCCAGCATCTGTGAGGGGGTCTCTACAAAATCCCTCTCCACACGAGTCCCTGAGAAACAGCTGAGCTGAGTACGTGTACACAGTTGATGCATGACGTGTCCAAATTCGTGGAAGTAAGTTTCCACCTCGTCATGGGTCAGGAGGCCCGGTTTGTCACCTTGTCCACGAGTAAAGTTAGCAAGCATGACAGCTACAGCAGGCTGTGAAAATGTGTCGGAGTGGCATGATGGCTGAATTCCGATACAACATGCATGACCGTACTTCCCTTCACGCGGGAACAGGTCCAGGAAAAAGTGTCCGAGCAGCTCGCCACATGAAGCATCGTGAACCACATGACACCTAACCTCTTCGTGCCACAATTTGGCAGATGTGTCCGGCGTAAATTTGAGACCCAATAATTCTTGATAAATATCACATACAGCATCAGTAACCTTGGTTACTGGAAAGTATGATCGGTATGCCTCATGGTCAATACCACAATGAAGCTTTTGGCGCCTCTTCATATAATATCTGTAGTCATACATAGTTATAGGACTATTGTCATCTGTCTCAGTTAGTTTCAGTTCCAATAAGGCATTCAAATCCTGTTCTCCTAAACTCTTAAGTCTAAGTTTCAAATTCTCCAAGAATTCTTTGACCCTCTGAGAAGTGGCAGCCATTGTCACGCCATCCAAAGTGAAATCGGAAAATGTTTTGTAGCCTAAAATGCCCGCCAATTCGTGACGTAGTTTGAGTACCTATTAATGAAACTATTAAGCCTGTAATTTGATTGGTTAAGAAGTTACCTTTAATAGAATTAAGGAATTTGTATCTTTGCATCTGGAATTAAAAGACTTCTGTAATTTCATTCTAGTTTCAGGAACACAGCAGGACTCCATTGTAGGGAAAAAGTGCGGGTAACTTAGTGTCAGTTCCAATAATCCATCCTCTGACTTCTTGAGGGAATCCTGGAATGATTGACTAGTTCCTATAGAATATATTAATACGGGACTAATAATATTAATACGGAACTAACCATTCAGCTGATCAGGATTGAAGAATAATTTCGTATTTTCTTCATTCAAATTTTTCTGGAATTCAATACACAAATCGGATAATTCTTGTTTTAACTTTTCGATTGCATTCCTCTTCACCTCTTCCATCTCTAGGCCATTCTTCCTCCCTTTCAAGAGAAACTTTTCCAAACACCTTTTCTCCTCTGCCACAAGTGTGCCACTTTGTGCCACCAAACTATTAACCACTTTAAAAACGTCAAATCTCATAGACATTTGAATATCGAAATTGCTAATATTCTTGTCTGCCTCGCTACTAGCAGTTCGGAGCTCCGGAGAGGAGGCGACATGTTGGTAGAGAGTTAAGGTGTTAACGAGACAGGTCCAATCCCTATCGAACCTCTCCAGAGCACCTAGGGATCATTCAATAAAAATATAGGATTAATCATATGTGATTATAATCACACCTAATGTATTATTGAAATTAGGGTCTTTTAGAGAAGCAATTTTGTCGAAAACTAGTCTTTTCTCACGGATGTATAGTTCCGATAGTTCATGCAGATCTGACACCTTTAAGTTCCAGTTTAGTTTCCCTTCTTCCATCAAATAAATTCTAATTAAACTCAAAACAACAAACATGTAAAAACAAACAAACAAACACACAGAATAAGTAACCAATTATAATTCAGAATCCAATCCTTTGATCTTACAGCTGCTTCCTGTGACGTCACACAAATCAAGAATTATTTCGTTAATGTCTAAATTGGTTGGAAGAGATTTGACAGATTTCTTGAATGAGGCGATTAATTCTTGGCGCTTTTGGACTGGCTTTACCTCCAAACAGCTGATTAGTGCCATCCTGTATGAGTCACTGGGTGAGTCAGTCTCTCGGGCAACTACAATAATTCTATTTTTAGCTACAGAAGAGGCGGGGATTTCAATAATTGCGGCGTTAATCTCTTGCAGAATTGTGCGCAAAACTTGATCGAACATTTCTGAGTTTTGGAAAAGATTTGAAATTTCTGAATTTTCTTGTTTAACTTTTTCGTACAAAATCGAAATTTTATTTTTCAAAGTTTGAAAAATTATTGGAGATTTTCCTAACAGCTGACGGACGGAATTATTGTCAATTCCTGAATCAGATTTAGCTCTTTTCTTGTTTGAGGTGTTAGTTACAGTGAGGGACACTTTTGAGGGAGAGGGGGTCTCAGAGGGCTGATCCAGTTTGTAATGTTTCCGAATAGTTTCATAAATCTATCAATAATATAATAAATAAACAAAACAACAAACAAGTAAACAATAATAACCTGTTTCCATTTGTCAGAATGTTGGGTACAGATATCCAAATGTTCCTTAATGAAATTCCTATCTTCCAAATATTTAAAGGAGTGTTTCCCTCTTAAATAGAAACTAGAAATTGGAACAAATATTTCATTGAAGTCTTCGATTGGAATTCCTAACAAATGGAATGTGTTTTGTTTCTCCAAGAATTTGTAGAGGGCATAATGAGACAAAACAAAATCACGACACCTTCTCAGCTCCAAGGGGTCCACTTTAGAGGAGTTGTCACCTGTCAGAGGGTACAACTCACTAGACATTAGCACGAACCATCCCTGAACCAACAGGGATATTTGTTGAAGACCTTTAAGCAAATTCTCAACTGAGAATTGGTTGCCTAGCAACGCATGTACGTAGGAAAATTTGACACATTTTCCAGCTACTTTCCTGAGAATATGCAAGAGCTGATCTTTGATTGGTTTATTTCTGATCTCTCTGTCTAACGAGCTATTGACTGGAGTAGTTGTCACCTGTAAATAAACAAATTTGTTAGTATTATTGTTTACAAAATATATCAATATTTTCTCACCAAAGATCTGTCAACTTGTCTAGAAATCTGGGCGAGGTGTTCCAAATATTCCTCGTTACTGATTGGTCTATTTCCAGCTGATTTTTCTACTACATCACCGAATAGGAGACTTCTGAGATAACCAGCTGTTCCGCTGGAGAACTCATTATATCCCAGGGGCACCCAGGCCTCCTCTTGGTCCTGTCGCTCCCTCTTACGCTGATTGGTTCGTTCCTGATTGAATGATGGACGAGCCACTCTCATCTGAAGTGGCACGATGTCACCTTCCATTTCTAACACCTCGATAAATACGGAAATAAGAGGTGTTATAAAGTGGAACTAACTAACCTTCATCAGTTTCTGGTTGCTTCTTGAGAGGAATATTCTTGCCAAAAGTGCGTGACATATCTGGTCTCATCTGAACAACATACTCCAGAGGGTTCAGGTGGAGTGTGTTGTCTTTCAGGACTGCCACTGCATAGTGATCCCCAGTCACAACACCAGGCTCAGAGGTCAGTAAGTAACTAGGTGTTCGTGTATCTACAACATCATCTGATTGCTCTATATAGCAAATATAAATATATATTCACACAAGAATATACAGATTTTCACACCTTTTGCTAACTGGGATTTAATTGGACAGAAACGGGCTGGATTGTCAGAGTTTGTAACCTTGTACTCCAGCTGGAGTCTGTTCTGATTGGGCTTATTTTTAACGGATAGGACCTGATCAGAACCGAAGGGAAGGAAAGCGGGTCTTGTGGGGTGTTGTAGAACAAACAGCTGATCGTTAAGGGCTTGTGATACAAACACCTCGTAACTACGCACAACAGGATCATCTAGTGATGTCATTAATCTGTAATGTATTATACTGACAAAAATAATAATATAATTTCCCTAACAACACAGGAGTAACATAGATATTTGTTGATAACTAGTAATACAATTACAAGAGTATAGGACTATTCTAAGGAGATACATCACCTAACACCTAATAATTCAGAGAGAGGATTAATCGATAGACTCTCCTTTCTCCAATTTCTTTTCAAGATTGATTAGCTGGGTAACTCCGTCCAGGACTGTTTGTATCTGTTCCACCTCTGAGGATCCTAGACGATCTCTGTTACTGATATCAAACACTCCTCCTTCAGCAGCAGTGTCCACGCCACCAGTTCCTCTCTTCTGGAGCCTCAAATTATCCACAATATCTCCGAATTTGGCGTGTTTGGATAGGTTTGGGAGTTTCACATGAACACCAGCTCGCATTCCTGTCCCAAGATTAGAAGGGCAAGTTAGTATGTACCCTAGATGTTCGTTATGCATGTACTCCTTCCCAGCGAGGTTCTTGATCCCATCCTCCACCAGCTTGAGACCCTCACACCATCTCTTGAACACCTCCATCATGTCACCACCTAGCTGCATGGATATTATGCGCATATGATCCTCCTCATTTACCCAGATTAGAAAGTTCTTCTTCTCGTTATGCCAGATACCACGTCCGTCCGGCCAATCTCGCGCCATTCCTGATGCCAGTAGCAGTGGAGAGACCGGTTTATCGAAGAGCAAGTGGTCATTGATCAGCTGTTCCTGCTCCTCGTTACTCATGTTCTTGAGTGGGTAATATTTCCCAGAAAAATCGCCGGATAGAGCTCCCAGAGCTTTTATGAGTATTTCCTCGACTGCTCTACGCTCACCCCGATTACATGCAGGAGGCAGACAGTACCCCCGAATACTCCTGCCGGTGCGGACACGACTACTGAGCACATAATTCGGATCGAACTGTCCGTCTCCTTTGATGTTAGCAGGATTCAGGTCAGTGGTATGCGTAGCAGTCTTGCTGTAGCCTCCGTGTCTCTTCTCTATTATTTCATCTAATAATGGAGCAAATGCCTTATATGTGTCCTCATCTCCAGCCACACAGCCTACCGTCATGATAAAGGGATGTCCCGGATTGTCTACTCCAGTCTGGATAGCCTCGTCTAGAGTATAGCCGGTGTTAGTCTTGACGCCGGCCAGCTGGGTATAGATCTCATTAGTCATACATCTAGACATCCAGTTGTTGTGCTTTGATAGGTCAGGATAGTTTGGGTGTTTTGCTTCAGCCATTTTAGTGACAGAAATATTCTAACTTTACTCACAAATAATTGTATTAATACTCAACCATTAGTTTATGAATAAAAATTTCAAACATCAAATTTGGATTATTAATTGCTATAAAAATGTCGCTAACAAGGACACAATTGCTCGCCACTTATCGCAGACTGCTGAGACTATCAACTGATTTCACAATTTACAATTACAGAGAGTACGCCAAGCGACGGATCAGGGACAGATTCAGGGACAACAAATCTGTGACAGAATTAGAAAAGGTGTCAAAACTTCATTCGCAAGCAATGGCTAGTATAAAACTATTAGAAAGACAGACTAAACTGAATGAAATGTACGCAATTGATAAACTGGTGTTAGAAACGTAGAATAGTTTGTCAGTTAGCTTAGTTGTATAATAAATAATAAAATGTACTCTCTTACCAACTATTAAACTTTCTTATTATTAAGACCGTAGGATGAACCGTGTTTGGACTCTGTCAGGTGAATCAGCTGTTTAAACATCCAGCTGGCAATCGGAACTAATCCGATAAGGAATGCCACAATAATCCACTGTTCACTTGAGATTAGACAATAGAGGAGACTCAGAATAGGGAGGGTACTGACCAAGGACCAGAATAATGCCAGTTTAGATCTCCAGTATCCCTGGTCCGCTTGCAGATGCATACCCGGGAAACATCCGTGCTTCAGGTGATACTCCATCAGCTCATCCTTCTCCCTGAAAAGCTGATAGAGCCATTCACTAAACGCCTTCTCCTCTAATGGAATGTCACGGAGAGGAATCAGTCTCATATTGACGTCACACATCCCTGCGTCACCTGACAGGATACCTAAAGTGGTTGCCTCTTTCCCTCTGTAAGCAAATTCCACATCGTAGAAGAATTCAGAGTTATCGTTATTCTTCATCATACAGACAAGAGTGTAAAGACCTTTAGCTCGGGGCAATAAATGGTGCTTGTACTGAGGGAGGTCTCTCTTACAAGCGAACGCTAGACTCTCTGAATGCTTCTCCCTCGTGAAGCGGGTCCCCTCAGGAAATATCGTCATCAGGAAATTGTAGGGATACTTCTTGTATACGTCACATGCCTTCTTGATGAGTGGGAGATCAGTCTGAGCAGATCTCTTCACGAAAATGTAGTCAGAGAAGTAAAAGCTCCAACCAAATACTGGGACATACTTGACGGAGTCTTTAATCATAGTTTTAACAACTCCCAAGAGACCGACCCTCTCGATAAGACTCCATCCAATCATCCAATCAACTTCTCCAGTGTGGTTCATAACAACTAGCATGTTCTTATTTCGCGATTTCTCGAATGTTTGGTAAATTCCATCTTTCCCGTATACTCTAATAGTGTACCCACCCCAGTTCTCTACCGCATAGGGTATCAGACAGAAATAGCAATAGCACAATTTATCGTTAAGGACGTAGAATAATCGAGGACTAATGTATTTGAGTGGAAATGCGATAATCTGACCGATCGTACACGAAATACAAGCAAACACCAAAATGTATGTCAAGTAGAGCTGAACAATCTTAAACTGCTTCAGAAAATGTAACATTCTATCTGACTACTGCTCTCTGCAGAATTCTCGTATAAATGCATTGCAATTGTAAGCTGAGATGACTTTCTATTCTCTAGCAATAGGCAGCCTATGTTCACGTGTATGGTCATTCATAATGAACCTTGCATAACTATGAATGTTAAGACATGCCCTAATTGGGAATATGGAACTAACAATATTCTAGTTCCGGTATAAGGGATGCTAAACGTAATTGAGCGCAGTTTAAATTAAATAAATAAATTTAGAAAATTTGCTATAACACCTTTTTAGAAGAAACAAAGAAATAGAAAATAAAACTTAGAATTTTCCGGAATATTTATTCGCGATTAATAAGCCTATTAATTAGCACAAAGAATGACAGATGTATTAGTGAATACTAAAATCTGATTGGTCAGAATGAGCAGCTGCCATACAAAGCGCGCATCTGTACGAAACAACGGTGACAAATATGTAATATGTTACCACCATTAATTCAATTTAATATTATTAATGTGTGAGGTGTCAAAAATTCAGTGAAATAATTATCCTATAAATGGTAATATAAAGTGGAACAAACGAAATGAATAAAGTGTTACCGTAATTATATCCCTTTAGATATAAACAAAGTATTTGGTGTAAGCTTAGTTCCGATTACAAATATTAGCGAGAAAGTAAATTCAAAAAAAGTCAAATTCGTCCACACCTTTGCTTGTCTTCCTTTTGACACTTCTCATAGGTTCCGATTCCGATCCGTCAGAGTCCAAATCTGATCCCCAAAACTTCTCAAATTTAGTTTTCTTTTCGCGATCACTCATCAACTTAGAAGGTGCGAAAGATGGCACATAAATGTCCTCAACCACATCAGAATCACTTGAGTCAGATTGAGACTCCTCGCGGACAGCTTGTTCCAGTAATTGTGTCGGAGACTCTTCACAACTTTTAGAATTTATTCCCGCGTTAAAATCCTGCTTGACTGATTCATCACTAACTAGAGAACTTGGAGCAGAGAGTATGTCGTCTTGTATGCCACTTTTAACACCTCCATCTTTAGCTTCTAGTGCCATACTCTTCAAAAGGTGTTGGTATGCATCTTCCTTGAAAGACTCTGAATTCAAATCAGAACTGAAACTTAAACTTGGTTCCACATTGTTTGGTGTCGTTTCTTTCAAATCAAATATCTCAGAAAGAATTCTGAGCAAAATTTTATTGGCAGTTTTGAGATGATCATTAGAAGAAAGTGGCTCAACTAAAAATGGCACAAATGTGGCACAAATGTCTTCGACTGACATTTTAGCTTGCAAAAGTGCGGAGAAGTGTCCGAGCAGACAATTCCAAATTCGTTTATTGACGAAAGGCAAATTATTATTGAAAGAATCCAAATTAATTTCTTCTTTTGAGAGAATTTCGGAATTCAAAATTGCGCCATTCTGAAGTGTCAATTTTGTGATTTCGGAAAGAAACACATTTCCCAAAGCTTGCATATCCCAAGTGGCTAACTGTGCCATCTCAGAAGTGGCAGCCTGTGACTCAATCTTGCTGGTGACAACATTCGACTCTGATATTTGTGGCTTAAATGTGTCGATTTGAGAAATCGCACCATATATTCTAGCACCACCTGGTGTAGTGTTAAGACACAATTTATTAAGAGTGACAGCCAAGTTATTAAGAATAATAAAGTGGTCACGTGTCTGCTGATTATTGGCAAATTCTGCCATTACCTGACTAGGTTTTCGTCTAAATTCTTCATCTGAGCCACTTTCCAATACCAAAAGTGCTGTAAGGTCGAACTGGTTGGGCGTGCTCTTGAGGTGTGAAATCCTTTCAGGACCGGAACTGTCGGTATCCAAATCATTCTCTGATTTATGAGTGTCACTATTGGTGGATTTCAGGACTATGCCAGATCTGTCACCAATATCAATACTGGATCTTCTGTCCAAGTTGTCGAGATGGTGAAGAGCAAATTCGTGAGCGCTGGGAACGCGATGCATCCCCACAGAGTTGTTAAGGATGGTTACAGGTGGTTGTTTATCAGAAGGTGGCTCAAATAGTGGCTCATCTGGTTCTGGAATTGTGGGCAGGGAGCTAGACTGGCGGGAGTGTGAAAATTGTGTTTGTAACTCAAGAATTTGTGTGGCAGGCTTTGAAGGAGAAAGAAGAGAATGTTTAGGAGGAGGTGGAGGAGATTTAATTCTTTGAGGAATTGTGTCGGAGTGGCGGATTGTCTGAGCCATTTGGTGTCTAGATGTGTCCCCAGATATAGGACCCTGCAAAGTGTGAAAAGTAGTTAATTCCGTTTCACATAACTCAAGTGGTTGGGTTGCTTCTAAGACTGGAGATTTTGAGGTTTCAGGAAATTGGACAAAGCTTGAGAATTCAGAAGTGGCTGGAGATGGCACAGGTAACTGGGAAGTGGCAGGAGATGGCACAGGATGCAGAGAAGTGGTCGGAGGTGGCACAGGTAACTGGGAAGTGGCAGAAGATGGTACAGGTATCTGGAAAGTGACAGGAGATGGCACAGGATGCAGAGAAGTGGCTGGAGATGGTACAGCTAACTGAGAAGTGGCAGGAGATGGCACAGGTAACTGGGGAGTGGCAGAAGATGGTATAGCTAACTGAGAAATGGCAGATGGTACAGGTATCTGGAAAGTGGCAGGAGATGGCACAGGATGCAGAGAAGTGGCTGGAGATGGCACAGGTAACTGGGAAGTGGAAGGAGATGATACAGAAATCTGGAAAGTGGCAGGAGATGATACAGGATGCAGAGAAGTGGCAGATATAATTTCAGAGGGTTGAAAAGGTTGGTTGGGGTAACCCACAGGTTGTTGTGACAACACGTAGGAATGTGGAAGAGCCAAGTAAGTTTGAGGAATCATAGATACGTTAGAAAGAGATTGGAATGTATTTTGTTGTGCAAATAGAGGTGTGGAAATGGTCGGTAATTCTATTGGTATAGAAGATTCAGGTGGCACAATTACTCTAGGAACTGAGCCGTGTAAAGGTGTTGAAAATGTGTCCTGAAGTGGAACAATAGGAGTCCGTAGATCTGAGAAGTTAATGACCGGAGGAACTAAGCTTGACATGTCTACAGGTGGTTTGGGGTGATGAGACATATAATTATGTCGTTTCGGTGTGTCGCGAGGTGGCAGCTTATCCGACACATCTGGAGCTAACATAGTAGAGTGCATGAGAGAGTCTGGAGATATTGACCAATCAGATATATGGGTTGATGTCTGCTCAAGAGACGTTTGGACTCCGATAGTTTTGGTAGGAGTAAGGTGATCTGTTTGATTTGGTTCCAGTTTTGTACCGGAACTAAGTAAATTATCAGTTCCGGTTTCCCGAAATGACTTCTGGACAAGGCTGACCATACAGGTCTGCACATATCGATCATAGTTGCCGCGGGCTCTCTCCAACCGGTTCACAGAAACATTCATGCTTTGAACCTGTCTCTTTAGGCGACAAATATCGGCTAAAAGTGAGGAATTCCTAGTAACACTAATCCTCTCTCTGCTACGAAGTGAGTCCAGATGATTCTGGATTCGACGCGCATCCTTACGGGTTGTAATTCTGTTTGTGGAATACATCAAAGCTATTCTATTGTATAAAATATGGAAATATTAAATGCGCGAAAAAATAAAGAAAAGTAAAAACTAAGAAAATAAAACTAAACAAAACAAACAAATATATAAATTGAAAAATTCCATAAAAAGAGACAACCAATCAAAACTGAGACTCTTTGATTATTCTAAAATGCTCCAACACCTGTTTGGCGCCAAATTCACAATTTGGACCCAAATCCATTACTTCTGAGGAGAAATAGGCGTGTGCAAAATCGACCAATCGGATGTCTACCCTTGATCTGTCAACACCTGGTGTCTGAGAGCCTTCATAAATGAGAAGAATTGAGGTGGCGAAGAGTTTAAAAGTTGTCTGAGCGGCAAACCAGTTTTTGATTTCTGTTACTTTCTCAATAATGCTAGGAACTAGATCATACCTTATTTCAGTTCCGTTGTCAAGGAAATCCAACATTCCTAGCAACACAAAGATAAGATGGGTTTACAAATAAATAAATAAACAAATAAGCTATAGGCGTTTACCTTGATGAACAGATTCTTTATCCAGACGTGTCATACCATAACATCTGTTGTAGTACTTGTAATCATCAGTGAGTGTTTTATACACCTAAAGTAAACAAGTATACAAATAAATAACAAATACTTAAGGAATGAAAATTTACTAACTCTCATTCCAACAATTCTGAATCCGATAGAATCTTGTACTGGATACTTCTCTACAGATCGAATTATTTTATTCTCAGCACTACCTTGCTCACAGACCTTCTTACCGATCTTAAGATCTAAGATCGAGGGCTTCTTGAAAGGATGAGCACAGTCCTCCAAACGGAAATATTCAGCTAAGAAGGAAGAGATAACAAACAAACAAACAAACAAACAAACAAACAACATACAAATAACTCCATCACTCGTCTTTGGAGGGATTATTTGTGTTCCGTAGAATTTAGGGAGGAATTTCTTGAGCTGGAGAACTTCAGAAGTTAGTTCAGGTGTTTGTAAGAAGTTATAAAAGTTTAATTCTCTGATTCCTTTCGGGAAAGGTTGGACAGGTTTGTAGAGAAATTCTGGAGTTCCAATTTTCCTTAGAAATCCTATTAAAATAAACAAATAAAATTTACAGAATATTTAGCAAATTATTATTAACATTCCAAACCCGGTTTTCCGTTGACATGTTTGTGTCCGCCCATTTGGTGAGGAACTGGCGTGTATCCGTCTGGAATGGCGCCTAAAAGTGCTATAGCCTCGCTAGACAGACCGTCAGTGTCACAGTACTGATCGACTAGTGACAACATGTCCTGTACCTTCTTGTTCTTCTCAGGGGGGTCGATCTGAGGAGGAGCTTCGAGAGGTGTTAGTTCAGGAAATGGGAACGTTTCAGAATCTGAACCACTCGAAGAGATGAGGAGGGGAGAGGTGTTACTACGTTCTGCCATTTGATAGGCTAATTAGATATATAATTGTGATAACTAGAATTCAAATAATCTTCACTAATAATAGAATTTCTACAAACCTGAGACTTAAATGAATTTCGGAATGATTAAGTCTAACAGAAAATTGAATAATGTTACTAACCTGCGATGGAAAATACAAATATATTAAACAAATAATATATAAATAATCAAATTTTTGTAGTTAAAGAATCAGAAAATATTTGTGTAAAATGATCCAAAATATTTTCAACTCCACACAAACAATTTGGGTCACATTCCGCCTCTGTTGCTAGGGTAGTGTGTGCAAAATCGACCAATCGGATGTCTACCCTTGATCTATCAACACCTGGTGTCTGAGAGCCTTCATAAATGAGAAGAATTGAGGTGGCGAAGAGTTTAAAAGTTGTCTGAGCGGCAAACCAGTTTTTGATTTCTGTTACTTTCTTAATAATGCTAGGAACTAGATCATACCTTATTTCAGTTCCGTTGTCAAGGAAATCCAACATTCCTAGCAACACAAATAAAACTGGAAGATAGAACAGATAAATAAATATAAATACCTTTATTAGCAGAATCATAATCTGAGAGTCCCTGACCAAACTTAATGTTATAAAACTTGAATTCATTTAACGATGGTTGGAATACCTAGAGATTAGCTCGTTAGCACAACACTCAAACAGCCAATCAAATTCTCACCCTCATACCGACGATCTGAAAGCCAGCTGCTTCTAGAACTGTGTATTTCACGCGGGTTCTAAGTACTTTTGATTCGTCAGTGCCTTTGTCGTAAAATTTCTTTCCAATTTTTAAATCCACAATTGAGGCTTTTGTGAAAGGAAATACGCAATCTTCGAGGGCCAAATAATCAGCTGAGAAATGAAAAATGAAGATATGATAATAAATATATTTAAGGTGTTTGTTACCTGAACCATGTGACTCATTTAATTGGACAATTCCATGAAAGTTTGGAACAAATTTTCGAATATTTACAACATCCTGTGACGCGTCAGCTGATTGCAAATATTGATAGAATTGAATTTCCTTAACAACCAAAGGTTTCAGAAGAATTTGAGGTTTATGTATGTTTCTGAGCAATCCTTCCTTCCCATTGGTGTGTCGGTGTCCAGCTATCTGGTGCGGGAGAGGAATGTAACCCTCAGGAATACAGCTGAGGAGACGGAGAGCCTCTTGGGACAGATTGGTGTTAGATCCATTCTCCAACTGACTCAGCATCTCTGACACATTACGGGGACCATAAATATTGGCAGCCATATCAGACAAGCAAATGCTAATAGAGCAAGGTAATAGTTTTGATGTTGGAAACAAAGTACAGTAGAACCTCGTTAATACGTAAGCCAAGGGACTGTCGAGATTTGTACTCCTAACCCAGAGTACGGATTAGTATTAACAGGAGTGATAACATTTGAATATCCATTGTAGGAACTAAAATTGTGTTTGTCTTAACCGGAAATTCGTATTAAAGAGGTTTCACTGAATATGAAACTGATAGATTACAAATAAGAAAAGGCATAATCTGATTAAGCAAACAAAATCGTGTATTTTTGTTAAGTAATGCCAGGTAGTAGCTCAGTCAGCCCCTCGGATCTCAATTTTTTCAAGCGCAGGTTCTTATAATTATAAAATCGTTTAAACTATAAGAGCTTTGCTACAAAAATAATTACGATTAGCAGCTGTCTACAAGATCCTTGGTCCACCTAGTACGATATCGTAATACTGACATGTATAGCTCTAGTTTAATACACAATAAAATGAATCAATGCTACATCAGTTTGAGGCACAAAATGTATTATTTTAAAACATGAATATATAAGTAATATTCTTTCAAGCTCTCAGTCTAGTATTCTTACTGTGAATGCACCACTGGATCTTCACAAGAGGTTTCGAATTAACCCCGCAGTCACAAAAGGAGGAATAAGAGAGAAAAGGAAGAGTTAGTATGATCAATTCAGGTCGTATATATATATATACTTGTGGGAGAGTTGCAGGTGTCACAACATGTTTAAGATAAACTATAATATTTCCTTAGTTACCAACGGCAACAACGGAAATGATTGTAATGGTAGCAACACCTGCAATAGTAGTGGCAAATGCAACACATGGAACACTTGCACTAGGGAAAAAAGTATAAATACGAGGAATGTTTTTCAATATAAACATTTCTTTGACTCTCTCTAAGATGTCTCATCTCTTCACTCCTCCATTCCGCTATTCTCTATCTTACCCTCAATACTTCACTCACATCTGCTCAATTTTCTGACAGAATTCTCTCAATACATCACTCCCCTCAGACATTATAAATATAAATATAAATTCCTATCTAACTGAACCTAGAACATTAGAGATGCTAAAGAAATGATTGGAAATACAATTAAAGCGTATGTTAATTGATTCTTAGAATTGTTAAGAGCTTGGAATTAATATTGGAATATTTGTAAATATTATGGAGCACAAAATGCATAGGGTGGTGGAATAGTTATACTACGAAACATTCATAAAGATTAAACAAGTAGTACAGTAAATGCCGGTTAAAAGAACATCGTCGAGAACTGGACATGTTGTTCATATATCCGGAATGTTACGATAACCAGAATTACGCTTATAAGAACATGGTCTTGTATCCTGGATAGTATGTGATAAGAATATGTTGATAAAACCGGCATGTCTTATATAAGAACATAATCATATAACCGGCATGTCTTATATAATAACAACCAGCATGTCTTTAGCCGAACAAGTTCTTATAACCAGCATCTCTTATAGAAGAACATATTCTTAAAACCAGCATGTCTTATATAATAACATGTCTTTAAAACCAGCAAGTTGTTAGAGTGAAGGCCCTGATGGATACTGTAACCAAATGCATGGCAGTGAAGTTGTGATGTGATTGTAGAAGAATCTGGATAGCAGTGAAGGATTGATGCGTTTTGATTCAAAGCTAGGTTATGGAGTGTCTTCTGCGTATTATAGAAGTAACCAAATGATTCAAATGGATAGCAGTGAAGGATTTTGATTTGATTGTACTATTTTTGGATCTGTATAAAGCTGTGGGTGGATGAGAGTATATAGAACTGGCTAAGAAGATGTTAAGATGTTAGACTATGGGCTTTGCCATGATTATCTAGCCTCGGTTTGCTCAAGGGGGGAAACAGTGTATTTGAGTAGACTTTGTGGATAGCAGTGAAGGATTTTGATGTGATTGTAGAAGAATCTGGATAGCAGTGAAGGATTGATGCGTTTTGATTCAAAGCTAGGTTATGGAGTGTCTTCTGCGTATTATAGAAGTAACCAAATGATTCAAATGGATAGCAGTGAAGGATTTTGATTTGATTGTACTATTTTTGGATCTGTATAAAGCTGTGGGTGGATGAGAGTATATAGAACTGGCTAAGAAGATGTTAAGATGTTAGACTATGGGCTTTGCCATGATTATCTAGCCTCGGTTTGCTCAAGGGGGGGAAACAGTGTATTTGAGTAGACTTTGTGGATAGCAGTGAAGGATTTTGATGTGATTGTAGAAGAATCTGGATAGCAGTGAAGGATTGATGCGTTTTGATTCAAAGCTAGGTTATGGAGTGTCTTCTGCGTATTATAGAAGTAACCAAATGATTCAAATGGATAGCAGTGAAGGATTTTGATTTGATTGTACTATTTTTGGATCTGTATAAAGCTGTGGGTGGATGAGAGTATATAGAACTGGCTAAGAAGATGTTAAGATGTTAGACTATGGGCTTTGCCATGATTATCTAGCCTCGGTTTGCTCAAGGGGGGAAACAGTGTATT
>JAKMXF010000050.1:0-49073 GCA_024704765.1 Oopsacas minuta | reverse complement strand
AACAATAATTCAACATTCATACACATTATCCATTATCTATTTATCTCTAATACTAGGAAGACACTCCATAACCCAGCTTTGAATCAAAAAAAATCCATCAATCGACTCACAGCCTTGAAATCCTTCTACAATGACATCAAAATCATTCACTGCATCTCTATTTCAATCATTTAGTTACAGTATCCTTTCATTTTTGCCTTCATTATTAGAACATCAGCACACATTATCCATTATCTACAACAACATTTCTAATATTAACACACATTATCCATTATCTACAACAATATTTGTATCATTTAATACACATTATCCATCGTTGTTGTTGATTGTGTCTATAACAACCAAGCTAATAACTAATACAATAAGAAAGTAGTCTCTCTCCCTCTCCATTTATTCTACTACACTCTCTCTCAGGACGAAACAGTTAGGAACTAATACAATAAAAGCTTCCTTAGCTGTCTCCATTCGCTTGATTTAGTGACGTGGATCTATCGCTCTCTTCTTCATTTCCTTTTCTTTCCATTTAGTGACTTCTCCTTGTGCTTGAATTGGTTCTATTTAATACAGTGAGGACACCTAGACCCCAAATTTCCCGTTCTTTAAAAAACCATACCCCCTTCCAATGCGCCCCTTCTATAGCTAATAAAATAAAAAGTCCCGTCTCGTCCCGCTCCTATCAACCCCTGGTTTCTATAATTCTTTCATATTCATCTATAATCGTCTTCTTCTGTCACCCATTTCACTTTTCAGAACAGTTAGCTCAATTTAACATACGAAAAATTAACAGGTCCCCAATTTGCAAACTTTATTATCCATTAACATAAGATCATACTACTAACATACCTTTCTACATATATAACATATTCACACAAATATCCTCTACATCTATCCTTCTTAAACAATGAGCTTGAGAACACCAGCTTGCAAACACCACCTCAGAGCTCTCAGCATTGTTTCCCAAAGCCCCTACAAGGAGTACAAGTAATATTCTATTCAAAACAAAGATAGCATCTATAACACAAACAAATCACATAACAGCTACACAACATTCAAACATCAGCTCTACACACCTGCAATAAACAACAAAGTATTCTACAACAATACTCCAACAACACCTGCAACATTAATCTCAGAATAACAGCAATACAACAACAATTCATTGTAATACAGGACAACTTCTACAACATCATTTACAATGCAAAGATATACATTGCAATACAGCATACTTTCCATAACAACACTTGCAAACTACAACACATAAGCAATTCATTGCAACAAAGCATAACTCCTACAACAACATTTGCAACATTAATCTCCAAATAACAGCAACACAACAATTTCCACAACAACAGTTGCAAACTACAACATCTAAGCAATACACTGCAACACATCATAATTCCTACAACAACATTTGCAACATTAATCTCAAACTAACAGCAACACAACAACAATACATTGTAATACAGCAAAATTCCAACAACAGCAGTTTATAACATAGCCTACAATTTTCCCTTCATAACATCCACAATGCAAACGGTAAAGCAACACTTTGCAATACAGCATAATTTCTACAACAACATTTGCAATATAAATCTTACTACAACAGCAATATAACACAGTATACAAGCAATATCCTACAACTTTCCTACTATAACATTTCACCTACAACATTTCCACTACAACATTTGCAATGTATCCTGCAACAGCACTACATTGCAGAACAGTAATACTTTGCAACACAGCAATACATTGCAGCACAGCACTACTTCCAATGCTCACCAGAAGACACATAATGCACACACACATGACACAATACAGACACATATCAATAGGCAATTTATGGGCATAATTACAGGCACATTCCCAAAGCTGAAATCTAATACCCACAGTACAGTTGAAAAGTGTATAAATACACGAAAGTTTAATGTTTTTCACTTCTGTTAATTTGCAATCTGAACTATTAAAAGTAACTTATTTACCGGGCAAACTCAAGTCAGACACATCAGCGGCTTCATTACCTAGATCCATATCCGTCCCCCAGGCGTACAAGTTCTCAGCTAGAATCCCATTAAACTCAGCTTCATTCCTTACGGACTATTACCGAGATATTATTAATATTCTATGCTTGTAATTATCAGTGCAATTTGTAACATTGACAAATAGGTTAATTAATATATTACTTCGAATACTCTATTAATTTTTCTGAGCGAGAACCTATAAGGCCCCTGATTAATTATTTTTAGAATATTCTCTTATACCTATTTGACCTTCGTTATAATTATAGGAACATTACCTTATAAGGACACTGTTAGCACTTCTGATTTAGCTACTGCAAGAATATTGTCATTATTTCACCATAAAGATATAGGATCCAATCACATGCATACAAGATATTAAACAATAACTGGTTCACAAGCAACAAATCCCTGACTGCCAAGAACTTCTTGTAAATCACTCAACAATCATGCCATCAATATCTGAAGACCTCTACCTCAACCTCAAACACATTCTGAAAAGAATATCTCCAACAGCAACAACAATAATCAGCAATCAGGAATATCACAAGAAAATTAAACTCACTGTACGACTAAGCTGCTCAGCATCCTTACAAGGAAATATACACTACATAGAAAGCAATGCTGCACAAACAGTACAGCGATGTATAACAAGCAAACACCATACAAAGATATACTGTAAAAGCAACTATGCATAGAAATATACACTACAGCAATCCTATATAGAAAAATACACAATAATCCGATATAGAAATATCCACTACAGCTATTCTACAATACATTTCACAATACAGATCCACAGTATATGTATAATCCATACACACACTCACGACACAGTAGAGACTTACGGCACAATTAGGCGCCAAATCACAACAAAACTCTACTACAAGACAGCTGAAAAGGCTATAAATAGTCGAAAGTTGTGTAAAGTGCACCCTGTTGTATTCATTCTGTAAATGAAAAGTTATGATTGTATTTCAAAAAATACTTTCCGTCTCTCCATGGTGAGCATAGAAGCTGGGATTCCTGGCTAGGCTAGTTCGTCCATTTAGTGACATCCAGCTGCATTTCCATGCGCTTAAAGGAACTTCAGCGGCCTTCAACGTAAATCTTTAGACACTTCAGGTAGTATTACGGCCACAGTTGCTAGTGACAAGGAAGAAGAACTGTTATCCAAAAACGTGTAATTTAAATGCCGCAGTCTCGGCCAAAGCCAAGCTAGCTTAATAATCCAATCAAAATTCAATTCTATCACCTGCTTAGTGTGCATTGCATTACCTTTTCAAATAATTGTGAATTTACTCCATTTAAGTTCTCGGCAATATATTGATTATTCCTTTTTCAATGCACATGGGGCAATCGTGGGACGCTTGTATATAGATTCAGGGGCGTAGGTAGCGGGCAATAATTGATCCTGCTGGGTATATTGTAATGGCGCTGCATTCATCACTCTCTAGATCTGTGATGCCAGAAATTGGAAATTATTGGTGCGGCGACCGTCGCACCTGCCGCCCCGGTTCCTACGCCCTGGGATGGTTTCTTTTTTCAACCTGGCAACCTCTTCTAAATGGTTTAACATTGGTTAATGGTACTTGGTACATTGTAATGTGTGTAAAGCAATATCTAGATGGCTATAGCAAATGATAGTATGATCTAATTCTGTATATATTAGCCCAATGTTGTAGGATTTCTTATAGATTCCAATATGTTACATAGCTAATGGCGTTTTTCGACATTTGCAATGATTCTGCACAATTTTGTGGCTCTAATTTACTTCGAAACTGTATAAACCTCCCTCGTAATTTCTTGAAAACTTTCCTTGTAATTTCCTACTCTGAAATAGATATTCATAAGACTATTCTAGGAGCGTTCAATTTTATGTTTCCCAAATATTTAAAAATATTCAAATTACAATTCTAACCCCCACAATTATGTGAACTAACCAGACTATATTGGGTTATTTTACAGTAGACTGTGGTTATTACGTACACAGGAGGACTGCCTAAAATCATACTCCTTATCCAGAGTTACTCCTTGACCCTGTTCGTATTAGCGAGGCTCTATTGTATGTATGTTTTCATTTTGCAATGTAATTTAAGCAATATATTGAGCACATTAAATCAATTATTCTGAAATGGTGTAATTTTGTGCTTGCAGCTGTGATTAGTTTATCTTATTCAATTCAATAAGTACTTTTCAGTGTTGTCACTTCTTGTATGAGGCTATTCTTTTCAGTTACTAGGTCGTCTCTTTCTTTCATCAGTTTTCTAATTTCAGTGAAATCTTGTTCTTGCTTCAGATTTCTAATATTCCTTTTTGCTAGTCGTGTCCTTACCCTTTTTCTACATTTTTTCATCATATCTCGCTCAGCACTTGTAAGTCTCGCTCTGTTGTAAATTGATCTAACTTCCAGGAGACCTCTGGTTGCAAGTTTTATCTCGTCGATTATTTCGATCAGTGTCATTTCCCTCATACTTTCATATGTGAAGCCATCTTTCGCGATTGGTAAAAGTGCATGTTTGTTCATTTTGTTTTCCATTAATCTACTACCTTTTTTTTGCATTGGCCTTTATATGCTCATTAGTGTTTTATTAACCTCCTGACCCTTTAGCCCATTGCCTTGTATTTATATGGGTTCTATTACTTTCGTTTTTCAATTCTAATGTGTTCTGTTATCTTCTAGGTTTCATTTGTCGCAACCTTTAATTTTAAATTGGCGGACAGAGTACTCTTCTACCTTTAGGAAGGTGAATTCCAATCATAGAATACTATTACACAATACTTCTACTACTACTACAAGTTTGTTCACATGATCGTACCAGGCGAATACTTTAATGTACTTTTCTAATATTTTCCAATATAGTATGACGCACAAAATTGTGGCCTTCCCGTATAAATCTATCAATTTGTTTTTCATTACACGTAGGTATTTTTAGCGGTGTTTAATTACTTAATTTCTTTAGAATGCTTTCTACTGTTTCAATACCTCTGTTACCTGATCACCCTATCCATAAACCTTTTGATTTCCCCGTTGTATTATCCCATTATCTTTCATTAGTTCTTCTTTGATTTGTTTTATCTTCTGTACTAAATATAACCTTGGATGGTACGATGGGCTTAGTGGTAACTTGCTATTTGATTTATCTGTTGTATAACCATACCATTTGATCAGTAATAATTTTATACTATTATATTTCCGTCTTTCTAAGACATGTGCAATTAATTTTTGTAATTTATTAGAACATTTAGTCCTCTGGTTATTTAACGATTGATCAAGGACTGAGATAATAGTATCTATTGTTCGTCCTTACTATTCTAAAATATGTATTACTTCCAAGAGACAATGGTTTGCTTTGATTTCTCACGACTAGAGACAAAGGTTGTTATTGTTCTCACCTCCTTATCGCTCTAAGATTGATTGTTTCATTTCCTATAAATTACTAACAATATTTACCAATTATTCACTATTATATTCTCAACATCTATCACCTTCAGAAAATCTACGATGGGAGAGAAAAGTATGCAAATCAGGGATTTTATCGTGTATTTCTTGGTGTTTGTCTCATGCTTGTTAATGTTTTAGCAGCGCTAATGGGGTTGGCAGTGATAGGCGTCACAACTTGGCTCTATATTATTCAGGAAAAGTTTCCTTTTTATTTTCAGGAACAATCTGAATTTATTTTGATAACTTTCATAGTGTGTGGTTCAATGATGTTTGTATTTGCTCTGCATGGTATTTTGGGTGGCATCCTCAGTCTCTTTATACATCCCAGATCACAGTTTCTGGCCAGAGTTGTTCTACTTCTCTACTCTCTAGCGCTAACTCTGCTCTATTCAGCAGGGATAATTGCTCTAACCTTACAATGGGATTCTTTCTACTTTTCAAGAGTGAGTATTTTTGCCTTTTTAGCTAACATTATTTTATCCTTATAACTATACATTTTATCCATTTCCTCCCTATAGTCTTATTTAGGAGCTATGTATCAAGATTCTCTGCTCCAGAACTACGGGCAACCTACCTTTGCCATCGTATCGGGATCTATCAATTCCCTCCAGCGTACCGGTACTTGCTGTGGATACTATACTGGAGACGATTATTTAGGTAAGTACTGTGACCGAATCCTATACGAATATAAATAGCACACTAAATTGACACCTACCATTTATATCTAGGCAGCAACTGGCTTGAGGCACAACTTGACTTTGATCTCCGACCGTTCTCATGCTGCGAATCTCAGACTGCAAGTTGTAGTGTTAACAGTGATGACTACTATGGTGAAAAGGGATGCAGATCCTTGGTTGATCATACTTTCTCTCTCTTCTACTGGATATTACTGGCTGTAGTTATCTCTGCAAATTTCCTAATTTTCTTGCTTATCTCCATGTCTACCCTGTTGATTTCATGTCTCATTAACTAACCACTACTCCCACTGATGCCTCCGAAATAGGCAATCTCGATATTGAGGCTAGATTTACTCTCTCTCTGGATATTATTTATTTGTGCTTTATTATGAGATCGCTTATTATGTATAATCAATTATCAATGCCATATGGTAATTAATTAGGATCTGTTTGTTGAAAGAATGGTAACATTTATTGTACATTAATCTATCTAGATTATCAACTGTTTGATTATTTCCACCACTAATGTGTTTCGTCTTTTACAATCTAAAATCTAATAGCACCAGGGATTATTCAGGTTATTCTTAGCAGGCTCCTCTCAAATTTTCATACGCCTAAATAACTAAATTACTGTTATGTTATAGATCCTCAATTTTCACTTCTTATATATGATTTCGTCAAGATCATACGCCTAGAGGAGCGTACGGCGCTCCTAAATCAACACTTGAATAAGACGGGATTGAAATTTTTGTAGGAATCACAGGGCCATTATTTACCTTTAAATATGTCTAGTCATTGTAAATATTTCGAATTAATAATGAAACGTTGCCTACCGTCATTCTTACAAATATTCCTTGTTTGGCCGAAACAATACCCCATTACAGGGCCTTGTGTGTAAACAATCGGTACATTCATATGGTTACTTTACAACTCAAATTACCTATATCTATTCATTTTCTACCAACACCCTATCTGATGAACAGACTGTTTCTTTTCAGTTGCGGCAAGGATGTAATCCTAGGCTCTCTCAAGATTACTACAAATATATGCATTTATCTTATGTCTACCTGTTCTATTTATTGTGCTAGGCTTGAATCTGTGTATTGTCTCTTCCATATAAGTAATTTCTAAAATTCTATATTAGTTCGTTTTGCTTAATGACTGAATTTTCTTAATCGTTCTTTTCACCAATTATTTAGGAATGTAGAGGAACCTCATTAATACGAATTTCCGGGTAAGACGAACGACTACTTACACAAAATCAGGGCCATACAATGGTTATTCTATTGGTATTACTCATAGGCGTAATAGCAACATGATTTTGGGGGGCATAGCCTCTAAAATTTATTCAGTTTCCCATTATCCCTTGATATGATCATTATCATACCAAGGGATAACCTTTTGCCCGTCCATTGGTGTTCGTATTTTCGAGGCCACTGTATTCTGAAATTTGCCCAAATTCTGGCCAATTATGTCTAAATATTTATCAAGAGTATATCCCCGAATCCATTTGATATTTATTAAGATGCTTTACATCCGTTTTCGGATACTAAGAAGCATTTCCCAAAATGTTTATAGGGAATTTATTGTAAGTATACTCAATAGTTGACGCAATGGATATTCTGTCCAACTATGCAATTTGTATGCATTGCATTGGTCTAATTAGTTGCTTTTATGAGATGGGCGTAGGAGGAAGTAAGCACGGAATCAGCTACAAGTTACAAAAACGCCGAGTTAAGCAATGTTCAAAGAAGAAGCCTGTACTGTCCAAAGTAAGCCGTTATCTTTTTCCATGGTGTATATTACGATATAATTATTTATTTGTTACTAATAATAATATAACGAATTATCTGGCGACGAAAATTATGTTTTACCATACCGTAAACTGAGGCTACTTTGGCCCTCTGGGTTTGCTTTAGCCCAAATATTGAAATTTGCTTACGTATCGAATAGATATTGTATTTGTATTCGAAATTATCTGCTGATATTTGAAAACTCGTTAAAAATTTGGCAAGTCATTTTCAAGTACAATGCTGAATCCAATCTAGTTTCTTTGGAGCTTTCATATTTGGGCTAAAGCAAACCCAGTGGGCCAAAGTAGCCCCAGTTTACGGTATTCAAAATGGTGTTAGAAATTTTTCGAAGTATTCAGGCTATTTTTAGTAGGAAACTGACTGCTTGCTGCACTATCAAGTGCCACTCTGTTGATTGGAAATTTTCTTAATTTATCCAATTAACATTAAGGATTATTTTTCCCTATTCCAGGACATGGATGGAGGCGCTAGTGCTAAAGATAATCAACTTCCGGTGCCAAACTCGTCTCTTGACAAATTAGACAGAGATACACACCAGACAGCTATTTTAACAGAATCCATTAATACCTACAAGGACTCTGATGGTGTAGAATCACACCAAATAAAAGTCCAACATACAAGTAATGCGATTCTTTTCATATTATTCCTTTCAGCCAATTGTACTAACGAAAGTTGATCATTTATCCTCCTTTTTGATATACATAATTGTTGTGTATAATCCACTGAGGGTAACTTACTTATTCACGACTGTGGATAATATAACTGTTTGTTGAAATCACTATCCTGGGGCGTGACTTTAAGGAGGCACGGAAGAGCATATATCTTGCCTCGATAAATGAGACAATGAGAATAGGGAGGTGAAGCGACAAGCCCATTAGCGAAGAGGCAATTACCTCCTCAACCTCAATGCAATGCTCGTTTCGCCCACTGCTTGTGTGTATCGAATACACTTGGTTGGAACAATTACGTCAAGTGAAATAATTTTCCAATTAAGAGGGGCGGGCAGTATACTTGGGAGCTTAGAGTACCTACTTATATTTACATTATGTACTACTTACTTTCAATCTTAGGATCCAATGGCTCAACAGAATATTTGGGTAAAAGACAAGAACAGGACAATATTTCTCGAGAGCTAGCACTGACGTCATTACCTCATTACATAAGTCACGAATTTTATACAGGTGATTAATTCAGAGGTTTACATTGCCAATTACTCAACTATTACATAATTTAGACTCTCTGTGTTACTGTAGTATGTTTATGAACCAATCAGGCTTTGCTCTACCTATAAATATTAGCTCATTTAGTTTCTTGGAGCTCAAGTTTATAGTAATTGAAATATCAAAAATTTTTATAGCGAAATAGAGTATATACTACGATTACTGAGTGGATCTAGAATATTGTTTGGGGAGTTAAGAGCTCACAAAATTGTGGCTTGAGTCGCTATAAATTTTGGTGAGGTCGCGGAGTAGGGTCTGAATGGCCAGTTAATTTGTTACTTAAACTGTCCTACATTATACTTGTACAGTATTCAATATTAGTATTTAATAAAAACACCCGGGATTGATGAAATTTGTACTCATCCCGTATTAACTGAACTATTTTCATTGAAAGACATTGAAGAGGCTGAAATTGTGGTTTCCTCACAAACCTATTAATCATTTACTTATTATTTAACATGAATAGCTACCACTAAAACGAATTTACTTGGTTTATTAGGTTTCAATTGTTGTTCGTGTTCGTTGTAAGATTTGACTTGTTCTCTTCAGCTGTTTTAAGAATTGACAGTTTTCTGATAAACTAATCAATAATTATAGAAGGTTGTCTAGTGGCTCAACTTCGTTGACTCTACATGATACATCGCCTAAAACCAAAATATTTATTATGACAATATTAGCTTGATTTAAGTATACAAGTATTCTGTTCTCCGTGTCTCTCTTCGAATGATTTCTAAAATTTTAGCATTCATAATTCCAGCTTTTAAGCTGAATATTTTATTCAATTATTTAACTATTATCACAATCATAGATTGTTACATTTTTGTGGTGTTATAATCGCATAATTGAACTCTTTATAAGTGGTAATAAAAGCCTACTTTGAATTTGTTTATTATAAGAGGTTTAGGATTATATGTGTTGCTTTAATATGTTCGTGAGCATTACTTCTTCATTTCTTATCCATTCCTCTGCACATCGCTGGTTCATCAACTAAAGGTAGATCAGGTTGCAAGTATATATTCGATGCTGTTGTATAATGGGTAAAATCTGCACATAGAGTTGTCTAATGTATAAATGGTTTCGATGTCCAGTTTGTTCTAATTGAATAATCCAGTCTATAAAATTGCAAAACTTTCAACTTAACTGATGACGTCAGGAACTACCCATTTGCATATTTATTTATCTCATTTTCCATACTTATGCAGAGGTTCCAAATTCACTTCAAGCAAAAATAACTACAATGTTAATATCAAATCAGTTTCCTACTCTTCTCAGAATGTATTGATAAACTGCAAACAGAAATCAATGACCCAAATGCAGAGTCGTTCTGATTCTGATTTTGAAAAGGTATCAACTCCCATCCGCTCCAAAACTGTATCAGCTTCGAGAAATAGATATACTTCACAACTGCTTCCTCGTAATAGCTCCACACATCCGTATCTTTGCGACGGATGGCCAATACTCCGAAAACCTTGTAAACTACACCTTGTTAGAAATCAAATACTTACTAATAGTACCAGTACTCAAAGTTTTGGGAGGTCCCCTTATATTCAAGATGAAGAATTACCAGAGTTATCCATTGCTGACAGGAAAAAACGCCTCATGGAAAGCATCCCTCACTTCCGTCGCTCAGTCACACCAAATGACAATTTCTTCGATGATAAGAGGGTTGATAGTGCTGTAACTCAATCAGTACCTCAAACTAACGATAGTAATGACACACAAATAGAAAAATATGACAATCTACCGCCAATCCTTAAGACAACTTTACCGAATCAAAATGGGAATGAAGAAAGTGAATGTGTAAAGAGAGACCAAAAACAATCTACATCTGGAGAAAGTAAAAATGTACCTATGAGGCCAAAGTTATCTCTGAACAGAAGATGCTCAGAGGCTACTCTCCCACTCACGTTTTCTCTCAAAAAGATAATAAGACGTAACAAATGTAAGTTAATATGTTCAACAATTATTATTAATCAAGCCTTTATGTCAGTATTTGAATAACGATCACCTATTTTAGCTATTAGGAAACCCCGCTGCAGAACTTACGATCTCATTCCCGAAGCGGACAAATATTCCTCTGCTGATACTCTAAATGATTCCAAAGACAAAATTGAATCGGATAGTCCAACACGAAAACTATTTATGAATACAATCTGTAAGATGCCGAGGCATTCTCTGTATTTCTTGCCCACATCTAGTGATTATGATAGTAATCAAACTGACTCCGTCACAGACTTGACTTACACGGAAAATATTACGCATTTAGAATCATCTCAACACTATTCTAGTAACAACTTTCCTGATAGGAACTTAAGTCCTGAGTTTGTTCCCTTATTAGCCCATCATGAGGATATTAAATCCATCTTATCTGATAGCTCTTTTACCGGTAAGTGACGAATAAACTAATCTTTTACTCTTAAAAGGTTTATTTATCATTATAAGCTGATATTACACGTTTCTCATAAACTTGAAATCAGTCCTTAGGAACTCGTATAGTGACACATATCATTATAACCAACATATTACTACAGTATATTAATTATGTAATATGTACTGTATAACTTTGTGAGTGTGTTATAATCCCCTAATTTAATCAAGTTGTCAGAATCGCATTTAAACATATGCACTTCTCAAACCAATCAATTTATCACAGTATCACGTAGGCATTACAAATGGATACGAAGCACTACGTAGCTTGTGCATGAATAAACTAAATAGAATATCAGTCTACACATAATGGTAAACCTTCAAATCGGATGAATGAGGACATTTATCACATTTCTCAGATACTTTGAAAGATATCGCTCTGATTCAAACCTCCACCTCGAAACATTTGGCCTCTTGGAGTTATCTCCCTTTCTTTTGTTTTGATACTCATTTGGGATAAATGGAATACCTTTTATTCCTAACCAAATGTATATGTGTTAGGAATATTAGATTGTGTATCGAATCATGATCGATACTCATAGGCTCCTTATCCAGGTGGGGCAGGGGTCTTCTGGCCTGGCTTGATTATGACCCAATAGAGCTAATTTATAAATTAGTGAACCTCTCTTCCATGTTACGCTCGCGAAGTGGAACGATTATTTTAGTCTTTAATCCGTCGCATATTTCACTGAACAATTGTTGCCCATTAGCAGATGCTACTTGTACTAATCTTTGATATATAATCAATTGATCTAACAATGGTATTTAATCAGCTGATATTATATAGACAGTACATTATGGATTTGATTGCTCCATAATAGCACTGGAGTGCGGTGTAATGCACGTAGCTGTAGCGGTTTAATCGCGAAGCTCTCTGGATATATATATTATTGAATTATTTTGTAAGATCGAATCCCTTTTGTAGCCGTTGAGAGCAAGTATCTAAGTAAATTTTTACATTTTGCTTATTTGTTTACTATATATTCATAAAAACAACAATGATTTACATATCAACGGACAAACAAACAGGCAAACAACAATTGAGATAATAATATACGTGTTGTCATAAATATCGCATAGCCTTTTGTGCCAAGATTTATTTGGTGTTACTTTTGTTCAGTATCTGTATTTTTGACTACATCTTCGGATGTACCTCTACTACTCTACAATAACAACAAACCACTAATTAACAATACAGTATGTTTGTATGTCTTTCCAAGCTGTTTTACTAATTTTACTTGTCCCCCTCCGCTATTACAAAAGTTCTCAATAAATCATACTCTCTACTTATCACTGCTATTTCTACGGACACTGTACGAATGTACTCACACAGTGGTGGTATATTGTAATAATTATCACTCACTTATCAGTCCTCGTGCTTTGGCCTCTGCCATCTCTTCCAACCTGTTCACTACGTATCTCAGATTCAGAGAAATTACCTACAATCACTCGACTATTTCTATTCTGCTGTTTAAAATATATTATCCGACTATTGAGTCATACGTATTCACATTTCAACACTGTTACAATAGCCTCAAATGGGCAGAATAAATCCTATTATCCGTAGTCATTCGAATTGGTTATAGACTGATTAAACAATTGATTAAACTCTGCTTACTTTGTTTCTATCTAGAAGATTCTTCATATGGAGATTTGAAGTTGATTAATTCTGGAGACACATTATCTCCAAACAGAGATTCTGACTTCGACATTAACCAGTCAGAGAATTATAGCCATACACTGAACTCACAAGATCGTCTCAATTTATCCAACAGTGTTGAGGGTATCACTTGTGGAGGAGATCTGGTGGACTCAGGTTGTCACTTCGAACAATTGGCTAACAAGTATTTTTCCTCCCAGTAAGCTAATATTCTTACTTATAGATTACGTAATCTTTGATAAAAGTACCTACACATTTAACAAAATGCCTTCTCAGTGCCATCTTTTGCAAGTAGTGAAGTTAATTATTTCATAAATATTTCATTGTAGATCTGTCAGGAAAGTGATATTAGATCTCTCTCAGATGAAGTATGTTGGACTTAGCTTAGTGGGAGGAGCTGACAGTCCATTTGGAAACCTGCCTGTCCTCGTGAAAGAGATAATGTCTGGAGGTGCAGCAGAGCGCTGTGACATCACACGAGGAGACGAGATCATTGGTATTAACAGTTTCTCCTTGGAAGACGTGAGAATAGTATTTTTATAATATTCCAAGTATAACTTAGTTTCAAATTTTTCTATATTTTCTGTCATAAGAGTTGACCTAATTTATTTATATTTATTAATAAATATTGTTTAGAAACCCTTACAATTCGCAGTTGAACGATTACGTTACTGCTCGAGCAGAGACCGAGAGATTATTTTATGGGTTATACCTCAAGCAGATTCAAGCTAACACAAGTCCACTCTTCTATCCCAAATGTCTACCTGATGAATGAACTCCCAAGCAATATTGCCAGTCGATTAGACTGCTTCTTTAATTTTAATCAAATGAGTATATGTATAATTAAAATTGTTTTATTTCAAGTATTATTTTTCTGTGTATATTCTTTATATAGAATCTATATGTAATGATTGTAATTAGTAGTTTTTTTTTTCAATTCCGGCTCATTATCTTGCCAATATACTAAAGTTCAAACATGAACTAAAGAGAGCATTTTCAGATTGCAATAAGAGTTCTACAATATTAATAGTGAGGCCTTGAGATAAAATATTTTTTTGTACATGATGATAAACGTATAAAAAATTATCTAAGGAAACATTAAAGGGAATATTATTGATAAATTGTCTGTCCAATTAGTTCTTTTCCGAGCCATAAATACCCAACAGGCTGCAACACCACTATGAAACAGCTGAGCCTCAAAAGTGGACTCTATATAGCCTCAAGGAATCGTAAACCTACATATACAGGGGGCCTCTGGAGTCTGCTTAATAATTTTCCTTTATGTCATTGTCAGTTCTCACGATACAATATCTAAAGTAAATGACGAAATCTCAAAGAATATACAAAAAACATGGACAGATCCCTAATTTGGACGAAAAGACTTGAGTAATGGTCGTTCTAACTGTATTGGTAAATTTCATATCAATATACTACATACGTATTTACATTAGTTTACTATATCTCTCGGTTTTGTTTAGAACTTCATTTGCTATGCAATGTCAATTGAAGAGGTTACGTATTCAATTCATCAACTTCTGAAGTATTCAGGTATAATTATGTCAATTTTGCTAATATTTAAATATTTTAAATCATTAATTGATGTGTGGGTATTATAGAACTTGGTTTGATCACTAAAATTACGTACTAGCATCTTTCCGTCTTCACAGTATGAATACTTCTATGAGAATAATTTGGAATTAATATTTTCGTTGGATAATAACAATAATGTTAACCGAGTTCCATTCATAATTTTGTATACTGCGTACTAACAGAACTAAAATCAATACATTCTGTTCATTCGGCAGAAAATTAGATTTGACATCATATATAATGGACCTGATATGAAAAATATCAGAGCAAAGTAATTAATATTATTCGAGAGTACGTCTTATGCTGGCTATGTACTAACCAAGTTCTCTCTATGTCTTTAATAAATACATTTTTCTTATACTATGTTTGTCTCCTCCAAATTTTCAAATTGAGTATTTGGCGACGAAATGTTCTTTTTTTGCTGATATTCAACTTGCACGGTAACTTATGTATATATAAATGAATGAGGTTTGCAATTCCAATGTGTTTTCTAATTAATATAATTATCTCTAAGATTAGTTTTCATTTTCATCGAACAATCGATCTAATTAATTATAGTAAACGTATGTGCTAATTGTAAACATTTTTCTTGGCCCTTAAGTGCTCGATATTTATATGACAATTCTTCATAAATTTCATTTATTAAGTTATGTAATGCTCTAAATGCTATATTACACTTCATAATTGTCTTCGTCCAATTTGTTGATTTAGGTTCAGAGAACTCTAACATATTCTCCGGTTTCAAGTAGAAGTTGTACTGACTAAATTGCAATTATTATTAGTCACTAGTTGAATATAGTGGATTCAATTACGTTGTATCGTTCACACAGGAGAGCTCTTGCGTCTACACACTCAGTAGTATATAAGCTAGATTATAGCCATTGAGACAATTGAAAGCAAACAACTAAATTATTTCAAGAATTCTACTTCAACTATTATGTCTGACATCCATGAATCAGTTAGTAAGATATCTGAATGGGACGGGTCTGTCCGTAAGATGTCATTCAGTGGGTGCGGCTTCAGAGCATCCTATCACTTGGGAGTAATTCAATGTTTCAGAGATAAGGGCAGAGACCTGTTAGAGCAGATAGAGTGTTCTGCGGTTCCTCGGCTGGAGGTTTGTGTGCAGCTGTTACTCTAATGGAATGTCCAGTTGACAAAGCACTCAACTTTATGAGGCAAATGGTTAGTTATTACCTTATTAGTTTAATTATTGACATATGTATAAAAGCTTGAATTATTCCATAACACGATTGGATAATTCTTATTTTAGGTACGTGAGATGCAGTCGAGCTACCTAGGTCCTTTCAGCCCAAACTTTCTTCTCACAGAGCACTTGAGAGTCGGTATTGATTTCTTGTTCCCAAAACATGCACATAAAATAGCAACAAACAGATTACACCTTTCTGTCACAGGAAACAATTGCAACAAAATAATTACTCACTACGACACGAGAGAAGAGTTCATTGATGTAAGTTATATTCTATGTATCTTTGTACAGTGAAATATTAGCACTTTTACGGGATTGTAGAATTGTGATTAACGTGTTTGGCGATCACAGAAGTATAGCGTAAAAGTAGGTTGATTTGAATTAAGTTCGCTAGCTCAGTGACGTGCTTATCGAGGGTTCCGAATATTAGGAATTATCTAATATACTAATCTATAATGATTGCAAGAGACGACACGATTGTACCAATATATCAATATCAAGGATTCAAGATTGACACGTGACACGCCAAATAATTTATATTTGTATAAGTTGCCAAAATTTCAAAACAGTGATAATCCCTTATTAACTGACACTCGCAAATATTTGGTTAGAAGTTCTTTAATATTTGTGATATATTTATTGTTCGAGTAACTATTTAGTAGTTATGCACTTTCTAATGAATCGAGTTGCGTAGGACGATAAGTAATATCTCTTTTAGTGTATGCTAATGAAAATTCTTTACTTAAAAACTAACATAATAATATTATTACGGATTACTTATATGTCGGCGGCCTACATTGTCGGCTAGCCGAAAAAACGGCTAACCTATTGGAAATAGTATGCATTAACTAACTAAATCAATTAAGTTCACAATTGTCTGTCAAATTGTCTTTTCTTTTTTGTTTTCATCTCGGTAAATATCCGCTTCCGTTTATTTGGTGGACGTTCTTTACTCTTAACATGTCTAGGATTCTTTACTTTAGTGATATTCGAAGTAGTCTTGTGTGCTATTTGTGCTTCGGGGTGATCGACAGCTAGTAGATGGTAGATATCAGCTAGTTTCTCTTTTACCATATTATAAGAACTCTGATCGAAAGAGGCAATATACGCTATGTTCTTAAACTCTGTTGTCATTATTGCATACCTTTCATCCTTTGAAATATTCGAATCAGTTTCCACAGTTCTAATGTTTTGTATATTGTTGTCATTGCATATGAAATTGTATAGGACATAACCATTATCTTCACGACTCTTAGCCTAAACGTAGAAGAACAATGTTAATTAATGCACAAAGTATTGGAATAGATTTTTCAGTGAATTTTAAAATGCATATCAGTAGTCTTACCCTCCAAAAATCTGCTATTGCATTGCATGGTACATCAGTCAATCTTTGTTGATGGTAAACTAGTAGCATGTGCCGACATGGCAAACCCCATGATGATGGAAACAGGCAAGTGCAAGATGTCAATGTTGTTATACGTGTTGATCTTCTTGACACTGTTGAATATAGACCCAAATCAATTGCTATTAACTTCTCTGAATCATCATTTTGATAATCATATTCCTCTCGAGCAACTAAGAAAGTGAAATAAAGCACAATATCTTAGTAAATAATACACATAATTTAGTGCGTTTTACGTGTTTATGTATAGAATGTAATATGTTGCGTAGGCTATGGAATGGTTGGTAAGGTCATGGCCATGGCCTTACCAAAGGCCTCACCAATGGCCCTAACAATCTCTAAACGAGTCACGCCTCTGTGTTTGCTTCAAAGGACGTATTACACAGCTTAAGATTCAAATCATACATATAACACTTGAAGCTGCACTTATTATTATTATTATTATTATTATTATTATTATTATTATTATTATTATTATTATTATCTCAAAATTACCTGAGAGGTCTTCTCGAGATAATATGTGTCTGACTTCAAAAACTAGCTCTTCAGATGATCTAGATACTTCATCAACACAATACTGCATACATTGAGCAATTTGAGCTCTCACAATTGTAAGTGCGAATGGGGTTATATCTAAGTTATTTTCTATAGGATGCTTAGTTGAATAAGTAGCCATTTTAAGTGCCAACCGGGTTGCACGCCCTTTATTTTGTTCTGAAAGAGTATCTCTATTCTCATCAATTCTGTTTGCTAGGTGTGTAAGTAGAGTATGAGAATTTAAGTAATGTTTTATAGAGGCATGTACTGATTCAGAACGTTGGGTGGAGTGAGCACCCAAAGTAAAGACTTCCCAGGTCCACCGTGCAGCCCACTGTTTCCTTTTTTCGTAGAGAGAGTATAGAAATTTTTCAACTGAATGGTAATGAATTTCGGTGGTTGTTTCTTGCCTGTGTTGAACTTGTTCTAACAAACGATTCCACTCTTCATCAAATAACAAACGAGAATTAGAATCTTGCTTTTTGCAAATGATCCACCAACTTTGCAAGAACGAGTTCCAACTTCTACGCAAATTTTCACTTCTCCCACTGAATAGGGGTTTCATATGCAACATTACATTTCGCCCAATGTGAAATGTGCAAAGGAGGTGTACAATGCAAGGAAACGATGTCTTTATAGCAGCAGCCATTGCTGGGTCACCATCCATGATTATTACTTTTGGTGGTTGTTTAAAAGCTTTTAGAAATTCAGTGAAAACCCATACAAAAGATTCCTGGGTTTCACGATCGAGTAGAGAACAAGCTAAAATCTGAGTTCTTCCGTCATTGTCAATTGTTGTAAAGGCTGAGAATTTAAGAGCGTATTTGTTCGTTCCATGACTTGTATCAAATATTAGTGGATTATGATCAAGATTCTGGGCCCAGCGTTCAAGGTTATCAGTTACTGCCCAAAATGCTGCATTCAGGGAGCCGTCCTCGACCGTTTGAACAGAAAAATATAGGCCTTTGCTGAATTGTCTCTGTTGGAGGTAGTCAATAAAATTTGAAGCATCAAAGCTTCTCTCTTCAACACTTGGGTGGAATCGATTATAGACATCTTGATATGTCCATGTGATAGGATAATTCTTATCCTGAGCCTTGCTAATAAAAACTTGGTTGATTTTAGTTGCTGAGAGACCAGCGCGCGTTAGTTCAAACCCTAGTGGGTTGAATTCTAAAGGGAATTCTCTAAGTGAGGCTTGTGCTAGACTACCACTATTGTTTTTCACTAAACTGTGATTGTGGAAAAAGTTAGCATGCGCAATTGCCCATCCTTCAACACAATCTTCAATACGAATATTGTAAGGACAGTTAGTTCTCTAAGTAACTGTCATACGTACATCATTGTGTAAACTCATTTTTCTTGATTTGTAACAAGATAACATTCTTTGTTTCCCCTTCCTCGATGTTTGTCTGTAAGTAGAGGTCCAAACAAGATTGAATCGCCCCCCACCAGTTGTAAAGTCACTAGCCCATGTATTTAATTCCATTTTTGCTGTTGCATGTGATTCCCACGGTCTTTTAGGCGTATCATCAGGTAATCCAATAGATCTGACCCGCCTTAAATCAACAATTGTTCTACGAAAGCCAGATAATGTTGTTATTCTGTCAGATCTGGCATAATCCTCAACTGAGGTGTGACTTTGTAAACCTTCAGTCTCCTCAGCCAAAACATTTTTTGTATTTTCACCAATAAATTGAGGAAATTTAGATATACAAGTTTCGTTATCATCATCATATACATAATCATCGAATGATATAATCGCATCATTTTGGTTATCGTCAGGTACTGAGGGTGAGGTCCTTTGAAAATCAAGTGTATAACTTTGGGCAGTAATAGCAGCAAAATAATCTTGATCGTTATAATAAATTGGCTCTGCCATATACAATCCGTATACAAATAATAGTATTCTGTAAAAAGGAAAATGAAATGTATGTTAAGAATTATTACTTGATTTCCAATAGGTTAGCCGTATTTGTCGGCTAGCCGACAATGTAGGCCGCCGACATGTAAGTAATCCGATATTATTATATTCGTGTATTATAGCCGTGAATGATATTAACCGTAAATTATACACAAGATGGATAATTAATCTGCATTAGTCACAACAGAATTTAATTACGTCTGCTAATTTAATGACTGTCTTCTAATTAGGCTATTCTTGCATCCAGCTACATTCCTGGATACATGGGACTAGACTTCCCTTCCTACAAAGGCGAGGTGAGTAATTTATTTGGGTTTTGTTCAGGTGTAATGCTTCGGGTTTATATATTATTATCTTTTCTCGTACAGAAATTCGTTGATGGAGGACTGACCAACAATCTGCCTTATGCTAACGACCTGGGCACTATAACGATAGCTCCACTCTCAGGAGACTTTGACATCTGCCAATAGACCCCCACAATGGGAAATATAACGCGGGGTGTTTCCCATTCGTAGGACACAAGTTAGTAACTTTATATGATTGTATAATACATATTTGTTTAATAAATGAATTGTTTTACAAATCGTATATCCCTTTAGGCTTGACTTTTCTTGGTTTAATTTGCAAAACGTTTACAGGGGACTCTTCCCTTCCTCTGAAGAAGCCATTGATGAGCTTTACCGTCAGGGGTACAGAGATGCAATGCGGTTTCTAATTAATCAACGTGAGCCTATTTAAGCATAATTTTTACTATTGCTTATTTAATTAAGTCTTAAAGCACTGCTGAGTTGTTAATAATTTAGCTAAGACATAAGGGCCAGTCTGTCTGGTATCCAGTAATATTTATTGATGCGTGGTGGTGCCGTCTGGTTATAGCCTACGTTGAATCGTTAGTTTCAATAATTGCTAGATAGATACGTATATGTTAGTTACATTGTTTGCCTCCATATTGTGACTAGATTAAATAACTAAAACTATTTATTTAATGAGCAATTATGTGTAAAGTAATTTTGCCTGACTCACTCGCTAATTTTGCATACTGATGATATTAACGTATTATTCTTGAAATTTGTTGCACAAGAGAATATTATCTAATGATTTTATTTACGTATGTTCACCCAGGTTATATTCAAGAGTACTCACTTAAAACATTTATTCCATTGCCTGAGACCTGCCCAATCCTCTCATACACTTCTGAAGGGAGTATTTGTATAGACATGGACTCTCTGGTTACAGACGATGAAGTCTTCTTAAAATCCGTCGATGATGAGGGATTCTTTGAGGCAGAGCTACCAAAGCCAAAAACTCCGAATAAATCTCCAGAAATACTCAATAATTCTTCAGAGTTCGAAATTTGTCCAATCAACTTTAAATAAAATGCACTATTATTCTGAATAAATCAAGTTATTGTACAAACATTTTATTCACACATCTATGATCATTCAATAATTTACTCATTCTATTTAGCTTTTTGCTTTTATCAATCTTTATGCACTTTTCAAAATTCAGTTTATTGTTTATACAGTTTGATTTTCATGGATTGTTTAATAATTAAAATATTTATCATTACATTACCTTGATATGATACTTTATTATCTTTTGCAAACGGTTTGTCGTCCCAAAATTTGTTCTCAGATATATCGTTGCTTAGAATATCGTCGGTAGTTGTTTCACTAACAAATTATATCCTACTAAAATATAAATTAATGATTTCTCAAAAATCTAATCTGTCTCACGATTTAATATTTACAAAACCATTATAACAAGTGCAAAGTAGCCAGAAATATATTTTAGTGGCTTGCACAAGGTGAGTTTATGCCTCTACCACAATCTTATATTATCAGATTTTCATTTAAAGTTGGAAATAAAGAAATTGTACACTTATGTAAACTAAATTTCTTAACAGACACTTGTCATCATAGTACATAGAAGAAATCTACGCGATATATTCATCCATAAACTACTTTTTTTGTCGTATTGAATGATAAAAATGCATTAAATACTTGTTTTATACCTTTAAATTTTGCTGAAGAGCGCTGTCAGAATGTGGGAAATGCAGTTTCCGAATATTTCCAGGGAGGCATACCACTAACCCTTAAAATGCAGACACAACTTTGAACCGTGGATGGGATCTCAGCCATAACTCTTGAACCAGGTCCCTGAAACCCTAGCTAACTCACTAATAAAAATTATAATTTGACTGTCCCTGGTGTATCTAATAACCAACTTCTATATATGTACCAACCATTGAGCTGTTTAAATCCTGAATGTATTGACATTTTAGCTAATTTGCTATACAATACAATACAGTTTATTGTCTTGGGGTATATTTGATTCGTTGAATACTTTCAGGTTGGCAAGTATGATTCCTCAGCTGGCCTTTACTCACCAGCATAAGAATCATATTAGTATCGTTTAGCCCATTTAATTGCAGACTTAGCAGGGTTGAAACACTATTTAAGAACTCGTTTGGTCACTAAATACTAGTATTGTCTTGATCTGCAAAATGTCTTGTCTATAAAAGTATTGAAAACATGCCTGGCATTAATACAAGGTTGTGAGAGAAAATAATTTAATAACAAATTGTGAGTTATCTTTATAAAGAGGTCCCAGGGACGTAGGAAGAATATATTGGTGTTGCGGCTGGCAGGGTATATTGTATTGCTGAGGCATTCATCACATCTTACCATCCATATTAACAAAAATTGTCAATTATTGGTGCGGGAAGCACCGTGTCTGCCATACTGGCTCCAACAGCCCTGGGTCTTTTTCACCCTAATACTCTGACTAGTCACCAGGGGCTGATTTGTGGGATGAGGTAACCCAAAAGATGTGAAAATATGATTAATTAATTTATTATATACGCATGATAAATATTAAGATACAGATTGAAAAATCTCAAATCTCAGCGTAACTTTCTACCATAGCTCTGTGTCTTCTTGCTCAATTTCCTCTCATTAGCCGTAGAAACTAACGTATTATAGATGTTTTGCCTTCAGAAAGCTGCTTGAATGAATCGTCATTTGTACTTAGCTGATTTATTATTTCTATGTTATTAGTGCTTAATTAATTAAACTCTCTCAGTAACAAACAGATGTAATATATATATATATATATATATTTGCTGGTCATAACAATAAAACGATAAACACAATCCCATTAGCATCATAACAAATCTTAGTATAGTATTTGACCAATTTCTTTCCATATAACAATATTGCATTGCACTCAATGCATTGAATAGCATTGAAGTGCTATGAACTCCAATTATCATTAGGCATTCTGAAGAACTGCTGGGAGTAGACAAGTTGAGACTACATAGGTCTCGCTGGTAAGAGAAAATAGTATTAAATATCCATTCATGACTGAATTTATGTAAATAGTTAAACTCGTATTGCTATTTATATAATTAGGAACAACAACTTCACTAATTAAATTAAGTTACTTTACTGAGGCAGCAGCAGGGATGTATGACAAATCAGAAGTTGAAGAGCTAGCACAGTTAGTCGACGAGCTAAGACGCTACAAGAAACAACTTGAAGATGCGAAACGTGTGTTAATCAACGAAATTAACGCGTTTAAGGAGGACGTTGTCAACCGAGAATCCGCTTGAAGCATAAGTCGCTGTTCTCAAGTTTGCCTGAATCGTCCGCAGTTAATTATTACTTGAATTAGTTTAGTTTTTATGTTGCTTAGTGAATAATTAGCATTTGTTTGTGTGTACTTGTTGCTTTATTTGATACGGGATCGCTTTACGATAGTAACTCTCTGATAGTCGTGTCGGTTCGCGTTTGTTTGTATAATTATAACTTTGAAATATAGATATACAATCAATTAATTCTGGTCATTGCCCTAATGTGATAATATGAGGAGTGTTAGTGCCTTAGCCCTTATGTATGCCATATAACTTATTTTTACATAAATAGGCGTAATCTGTAATTGTATATATAATTTCATAGAGATCTTACAATTAATGTATCAATGCTATTAATTATATTACAACATTTACAAAATAATAATAACATTTCACACATGTGCTTTATACGTCATAGATTTGGATATCTAAACCAATTGAAGCTTCATTACGATTTAGAAGAATGGCTAGCTTTGAGTAAAACAAAATAAAACTCCATAATAGAATAGCCGCAAATCTGAATTCGTGGTGTTCTGTGTATTCAGATAGCTTGTTCAGTTAACGAGCTTTCAGATTGATTCGTGTAACCTCGCTTGATAGACTCCTCACTGAGTTCAGAAGAAGCAATCAGTCTTAATTCACTCTCGTCAGGTACAGAAGTTAGGGGGGAGCGTAGCTTTACTTTCAAACCGCCAGAGCTCTGACTCCCGAATCGAACTGATACAGGATTTGAAGATCGATGTGAATCAGAAATTGGGGGCAATCTATCGTAAACTCCTGAAGCCAAATATTCAGGAAGGTCTGAGTATTTGCTCTTTTCCGAAGAAGTAAATTCGCTGACAATTGAGCGAGTGGGACTAAATTCACATTCATTTGTTAGAGTACATAATTGCTGGGAAACTTGATCTTTCAATTTTATTTTGTCATTCTTTTTCAATTTTGAAATACCTAGAAAATGGCAAAAATAATCAATTGTAACTTAGCATGTATTTTAGTTGTTATACTAATAATACCATTGCTTTCAGGGTCTCTATGGATGACATGTACGTTAATCTTTGGCCTCCTTCTTCTCTTGCAACTTTTCTTACATTTGAAAGAAATACAAGCAATAAATGGGATAGACCCTATGCCTCCCAGACCCAAGAGTGAAGGGATTAAAATAGGAACTATGTTAGTAGTGTCACTTGGATTATTCGGGCTTTCCACACACTCCCCTTGGCTAGTTTCGTGTCCAGAACAATCTGTACAGTCTGGACCAGACCAGAGGCCTCTACAACTACAAATTACACAAAAGAGTAATAATTGTACTTTACATTAATCCTGATAAGTCAGTGCTTACTCGCATTTCGAACAATCTGAGTTAGGTTTATCACAGATACCGCATTTGTCACAAAACGTTCCCTCCCAATATCCTTCACACTCACAGGCATTAACACTTGCCTGTTGTCCGTCCAGTAGTTGTTTGAGTTGGGATTGATCAGCAGTTTGGAGCAGAGAGTAGTTGCAGCTGGCTCCGTTCTCACACGAGAGATGGTTGCAGATATTTTCTGGGTTAATTAGCTCGCATTGCCTTCCTAAATAGATAATTTATTGATGAATGAATAGATATACACATACACACATACACTATATGAAATTGATCGTAAACCTGTAAAAGGATCTCTACATTCACAAGAAAAATTTCTATTCAATTCCGTACAAATTCCTCCGTTAAGACACACCCCTTCTGAGCATTCCTCAATCAGCTGAGAGCAGTTTTCCCCCATGTAACCTATATCACAGATACAGTAGTAGCCTCCAACTGTATCGATACACTTTCCTCTTTTGCAAGGAGAATATTTGCAATATTCAATCTCTATCTAGAATAGATTCATTGTAAATTACTCTGTATATATCAGTTAGTATTTTTGTAATGCAAACTAACCTCGCAATTGACTCCAGTATATCCCAGCTGACAACTACAGTTATAGCCTAGAGCAGTGCTATAACAGGTTCCGTTGTTCTTACAGGGACTAGGTTCACAAATTAATTCCGAACAATTAATTCCATAAAATCCAGCTGTACAACTGCAATAATATCCGTATCTAAATAACAATATAATTATCTGCCGGTATGCTAAGTACTTAAAAGGTGAATGAGCTCTTACCTGTCATAACTGCATTTGCCCCCGTTTTCACAGGGATCAGATACACAGTAATTTATCTCATCTTTACAGTTCCTTCCTGCGAACCCAACTATACATTTGCAAAGGAATCCGTAGAATTCATTTGAACAGGTGCCGTTGTTATGACAGGTTACATTTTCGCAATGGTCGATTTCTTCCTCACATATCTTGCCAGTGAAAGCATTCTGACAATTACAAACGAATCTATCTCCTCCATTGGTGTCCTCACTACATAACCCATGATTGAGACAGGGGTTAGGATTACAAGAAGTAACTTCGTATTGACATAACTCTCCGAAGAAGCCCTCTGTGCAGTTACACTCGTATCTGTCGGGATAGTTGACGCAAGTGGCGAAATTCTCACATACACTCAAATAGCAGTGATCTATAATTCCACAGTTCATCCCTAGATACCCAAGAGGACATTGGCATTCATACCTATCACTGTAATCAGAGCAGATGCCGTTGTGCTTGCAAGGATTAGAAAAACAATAATTAATGTCTTCACACAGAGAACCAGAAGTTCCATCTTGACACTGACAAGTAAATCCATACCGAGAATTTTCACAGACAGCAAAGTTTAAACAAGGAAATGGGTAGCAGAAGTCAATCTTAGTGGAACACTGAGTGTCGGTAAATCCAGGTGTACAACTACAGTTGTAACCGTAACGATCGTATGAACAGGTTCCGTTGTTGAAACATGGCAGGGGAGTGCAGTAATCAATTTCAGTCTCACACATAACCCCTGTGAAACCAGGGGTACACATACAGCCCGAACAGTCCCCATTTAATGTTCCTCCGTTAACACAGGAGAGAGAACAAGTTTCACACTTGCCTCCTGTCCAGAAGTCTGCACATACACACAAAGATGGGTCCTGGCTAGAAACTGTGTAGCGATACGGGCAAATATTAACACAATAATCATCAAGCAGTAAGTTGCAGCATTTATCACTTCCTGTACCGAAACAAACTGGATAGTTAGAAAGTGTGTTTTTACAAACTTCTGAGCAATTTGTACAATGGTTGCCATCTGTCGATTCTAAAATACCATTCATACATTACATATTGTCACCACTCCCATTTTGGTGGGTCGTTACACTTTTCGAATTTTAAGTGTCAAGTCATCTGAAACTTTCCAAAAGCCGACTTGTTCCATTTTGACAAGCCAGAGTGGCTAGACTAATACAATTATGCAGGGGCTCACTTCAAATCGAGTGAAGTACAACCCAAATAATGAGTAATTGGGTGTTGTGCATATAATGTCCATATGTGTTGATGGAGTTGAAGGAGGGAGCCCCCAGTACCCTCAAAGATTAGTAGTTATATCGCATAAAAATGTTAGTTAGTCGCGCAACTGTATGCATGAACTAATTATATAATTATTGCAACACCTGCACTGAATATGGCGAATTTAAATAATAGCTGAGCTAAGCACTCGATCGAGTAGAATACTTATTCTTAGAAATACGATAGTAAGCAATTAATAAATAATCTAATTCATAACCAGAAAATAGCGTATTTAGTCCGTAAGCATTCGTACATATCTCACCTGTTTTATCACATAATGCACAATCTTCCTTGAAGAAACTGGCACTTCTGCTCTGAGAAGGAGTATTAGAAGGATTAAAGTACTCAGTTGCTAGACCGTTAGGTTTCCATTGATTGTCAACACAAGTAAAGTCCTCGCGTGTATATTGAAGTTCTCCATCGAGCTCAAAATCTAGAGTAGCTGAGAGTGAAGAATATTTTCCTAACTCTCTTGAATTTCCAAAGCAATTATAATATATTGTAGAGGGTGTGTAAGAGGATAAATCTCCTTCTGGTATGAAAATAGTGAGTGATATAACCTCTCTAACTAAACTGGCGTTAAGATAACCAGGGCAAGAATCAGTATGTCCTATTACTGTAGTACAGAGAAGAAGCTCGAAGAGCAATGCTGGAATTATAAAAGATATTTTCATTTGATAAATTGTTTAATATCGCATTTTGGTAAATACTGCTTTTATACTAAACAATATTAATCCGTGTGTGGATAGATACTTGTTGAGTTTCAGAATCTCATTAGCTCTCTGCAAACAACAAAGAAATGAATGGCATGAATCCTTATGGATAGCTGCTTCATACCGAATCAATGAGCACACAGTTTGGTTATTTGAAAATATATCTATAGAAAGAATGCTTTCTGAATGATTGGTTATTTAATAAAATAAATCAATAATTCTCAGGTGTGAATAATCGAAAATTTAAATCACACAATTGTAACTACCTGTCAAGTACCACATTATTAATAATAGTAGTAATAATTAATGTTACGTATATGTTTGAAGTTGCATCTCGATGATCACAGTTACAACATTTTTGGATGGATTTTAGTCGCTAACCAAACATTAATACAAATAATCAAGGGTTCGGAATCCTGATATTTGCTAAAATGTAGCTTCCATCGAGTTTGGTTTCTTAGTTGCGTCAATAGATTTATTATTCTATGAAACAAACTTGTATTTATTATCAGGCCAACTCTATAAAGGCATTAAACCAGCCAAACGTATGATATAATTGTTTGTGTGCATTAGTCAGATATTTTTAGCAATTTTGTTACGATTATGTCTTAAATTAATAGAATTGCTATGAGTCTATTAGTCTAAACAAGTAATAAATTAATAAATATAAACAACAACCACAGAAACAAAGAACAAACTGATCAGTAATATTATTATGAGTACAAATCTAGCGATTACTGGAGTAAAGAAATGGGTCACATAAAGTTAAATAAACAATACCAAAGATAAAATAGCAGAGAATTAATCATCTCCCTTGAAATCCATAAAGATGATACAAAGAGCGAACAAGATTACAGCAATCTGTAGAATAAAGAAATTCCAATAAATTCTATAATTTGCATTAGTTTAGTTAAGCACAGATACTCACCTCGAACACTAGAAATACTAGCCCTAGTCCACCCAACACGTACTGGTAGGTGCGGTTTTCCAGAAGATTTTCAGCTGTAGTGAGGCAACCCTACACACACCAAACATTAATAACAACGAATAAAATAGTAAAATAAGCAGAATCTGAACTCACGAGTGCATAAGCAGAGGTAACGTTGTAAGGATTTAGCAAAGCATCAACACCTATTACATTAATACAGGGGGCAGAACCTTCACAGGTACAACTCTCTGGGATAGAAATATTCTGATTTGTGAAGTCATTGTATGTGTCATTTATTCCACAGCACTCCAACTACAACCAGTAACACCATTAAAATAAGCTGTATTGTAGTAGTATATTCAATACAGGTAACTTACTCTCATTTGTATAAAGTTAAGAGCACTTATAACACCAGTATCGTTATTACCATACTGCTCAATTAGCTGAGGGCCAAGATCTTCCCGTATAGTTTCAATAACCTAAACAGACATTGAGCATAAGATTTGGAAAATAATAATTTGTAAGATAATTAACTAACCTGTGCCTGGTAAACGAAAGCTAGGATTACTCCAACAACTTGCAGTACGATGATAATCCCCAGAACAACCATGTACTAGTAGATACATTACAGATAAGATACTACAGTGATAAGTATATTTGAAATAAACTTACTCCTATTAAGAGAAATGCAAATATTTTGTGCTTGATGGTTCCGATTATTCCAACGAGTCCAATCACCACCAGAATCAGTCCTACTACGATGAGAATTATGGCAGAGTTCAGGAACACGCTAGGATGGAAGATTGTTAACAAACATATTTTGGAAATAGATGTACATTGTACAAGCTTACGTGTAATCGAATCCGCTTCCTGACACAAGCATGTTAAAGTCCTCCAGCAGTGCTGAGGAGAAGGAGATGAGAACAGCTCCTACGATTATCAGACATACTCCTCCCACCTATGGGTATATGTTTAAACTTAAGAAAATTCATTTTATATAATTATTGCTATCTATTCACTCACAATGACTAACAGGTTGAGTAAGACAAAGGAGAGACGAAATATTATCTCAGAGACATTCATCTTGACAGACTATCGAGCTAGCAAATATCCTACATAGTACAAATAATCAATATTATTAGATCTCAATTGTTGTTTGTTTGTTTGTTTGTTTGTTTGTCAAGGAAAGGATATCGAACATGCTAATTCTGATTTTCACACTTTTGGATTAATCATATGTAAATTTATTGTTGTTTTTATGAATATAAAGTAAACAAATTTCAAAATTGAGATAGAATCATGCTTTCAACGACTATGTTGGGGTATTCGAGTATGCCGAGTCCGAATATGGCATTGTTTGTTCTTTGTCCGTTGATATATACATTTATTGTTGTTTTTATTACTATAAAGTAAAGAAATCATCGAAACCATAGAATATTTGTTTAAAGAAGCTCGAAACGGCATAATGGATGATGGAGAATAGATTATGCTTAATTATTGTCTCTACAAATATTCAACAATCTATTTAGTAAAGTTAGTGTTTCGTGCGAAAGTTTATTGATCACATTAATTTTGTCCCAGATGGACAGTAGAAATTGTTGTAGTAACCTTTACATACATATTTGTCCTCACCGCTTCAAAGGGGGATGATCTTACAAAATAATTCATTAATATTTATGCCATACACGTATAATTGTGAATTATATTGTTCTAAATATATCTATATTATAATACTCAAAAGGGCTGTCAATTTGGAGAATAATGGATAACTCGAGGCACAATACGCCGAGTTCATCGCGAAGCGACGAGCCAAAGGTTCGTTAATATTATATTCTCAAGTAACCTAGTAAGCGATAACTAGTATTAATTAATTAATTAATTAATGAGCTACAGCAGACTGCTTAATTCGTACAATTCCGTTCCAGATAGTTGACCTGATTAGTTAAGTCTCCATTTACCCTATTTTTTGTATAATTTCCATAATTTGGATCTGAATTGTTGCAAGAAATAGCGTAACAGAAATCCCAATTAAGTGGATTGACTGTATATGTTAACTTGTTTAATATATTTATCTAAGAAAGGTTATGAAGGCCTAACAAGGTAATTTTTAGTTGAATGTTTATATGATATTGTTCTTGCAGGAAAGCTATGATAAACTGAAGCCCCTGTAACTATTTGTATTTTACTAAGATTCTACTACTAGTTCTCGTGCAAATAGATAAGCTACGTAATGTGAAAATGGCTTCAGAATATCGTCAACTCCTAGCAAAGGCAAAAATGTCAAAAGATAATAAATTTCTGCCAATAAATCCATAAATTTATTAATAATCAGCGATAAATATTTTCCCTACTTGTACCTGACTATTTATTAAGTAGAATTCGTTAAAGTTGAAAAGAGAAAACACAAAACTAATGAAATTTGAATACAATAAAGCTTTTATAAAGAACTCCACACAGCCTAATAGTCAGGACTAACGCATTTGTGCATAATCCATTCATTCTATTCATTGTATATAGTTTGTGAAATATACACAATTCTAAGAAATACTTAAAATTGCTATTTGGGTTTCAATTAATTTTTACATGTTAGCAGGTTTTATGTAGGTCTCGTCCTCACAAAATATTGTCCACAAAAGGAGGCAGAAGCTTAGATCCAGAATATAGAAAGAAAACTTTTGATGTAATTACAAGAATTGCAACGCAAACTTGTGTAAGAGTAATTTTAATGAGATCAGTTTACCTAGATCACGAGTTAATCTGTAAGGGATAGATCCGTTTCATATATCTTTAGGTATAGGCAGAAGGATATAATAAATTACATTTTCAGCTAGTATTACCCTAGAATTACACATTATCTTAATTAAGCAATGGACACAGAAACTCTGTTACCAACAAAAGAGCACCCTCCTGCATACGAGCCAACAGCTCCAGTCCAGCAAACACAACCAACTCAGCCTACAGCTCCACAGGGTTATTACGCAGGTATAGCCAATCAGATTCCTTTAGTGTTTAATTAATAGATTTTGACTAAATGTGTATTTAACTATATTCAAAATTTTAATTCTAGGTCAACAACATCAACAACATCAACAACAGCCCCAACAGGTTCATCAACAGCCTTACTACCAATATCAAGGACATGAAACCCAGCCTCCCTACAACCAACCGCAACAGACAGTAATCACTGGTTGTCTATGGTGTGTGGCATTCACTTCGCTCTTGTGTTGCCCTATTTTCGGTATTCTAGCGTTGATATTTGCATTCGCTGGATACGACAATGAAAAGAGATTCGAATATGAGAGAGCTCGACAAAATGCCAAATTGGTCAAGGTGTTCGGGGGATTTGCAATCGGACTTGGACTGTCTAGCCTTGTGTTTTCCCTGGTTGTTGTTGTGGTCCAATTTATCATTGTTGCTGCTTCTGCTGCTTCCAGTTAATAACACTATATGTAATACACGTTTAGTCAATTCTTGTTGAGTTTATTAATGTATTGACAAATTGTTGCAGATTTTCAATGGAAATACCTTTCTTAATTAAATAATTACTATTATGTATTACTTGTAACCATATTGGGTGTATTTACGAAAACAATAATAGTATATAACAACAAATTACAGGCATCAGGAGATATCTAATTTTAGAAGTAATGCTGTTTAAGCAGGAGACAATATAGTCAAGGTGTAAAAAGCTATGCATGTATGTATTGCAATAAAAAAGGTGCAGGTCAATGAATGACTTATTTAACTCATGGAAAGTTATCTAAGCTAAGCCGAGTTATGAGAGGAAATCAACTTTGTAATCTCATTCTTGTAAAACACAATCTCTCGAGTTAGCTGGTCACGTTCTTGCTGGAGTGAAGCTTTAGTTTGTTCGGTTATTTGCATAGAATATTGGACACAAAAATTATCGAATTTTGTCAGCTCGGTTTCAACCTGACAACGTCTTTCCCTCTTAGCCAGCTTCCTAGTCTCTGACAAGTTCTCAAAGAGAGCCGTGGTGTCGAGCATCTGATTCTGCTCACATTTTGATTTTAGCAATTTACGGAGATAAGCTATTGGAAAGTCAACCAAATCATTTTCAGTTATTTCCAAAAGCAATTTGATATCAATTCTCTTATTGCTTTTATTCTCAAATTTATGTTTTCGAGATATTTCTAGTTTAGACATTTATTTTTCAGATTTCGATTCTTAATTATATTATTTTAAGATTGGAATATTTATAAATTTTATTTTTTGCTATAAGACACTAGTCTTTACTTGGGTGGTTACTTGATGTATTATGATGTGTTAACAATTCAGTAATATATTGCACTAATCGCAATAACTATTCCACATACTAGACAATAATTAACTTTCATTTCGTGATTTGAACATTCCAATCTCCTAAAGTACTCCGAGGGCATTTGTTAAACACAAAACCAATAAAGATTTAAATTTGTAATTTAATATCGAACATTTCTCTCTTGAAAAACCAATTTTTTATTGCACAATCAATGGTGTTACAAGACTCTATAAGTGCAAATACAGTAATACAATAATTCAGTCAAACTTCCTTTAAGAAGCCCAAGGGAAGAGATAATTACTAGAAATACAGTAACCGACGAAATAATCTATTAGTATCAATATTACGACACAAATACAAATTACAGTCTATAATATATGAAGTAGGATATCGATCTCAATGTTGATTTAACATGATCTATCAGTGGTGAGCCTTCCTCTCTTTGAGTCCTGGAAATACTCCCTTTTCCAGCTGGTCCTGCCATTTCTCCACCCATATGTTTGGACAAAGGGACTCGTACGTGCGTTTGAAGTACTGGCAGGGAACGTAATCTTCTCCCTTTAGCTTTACACACTTTTGGAAGTCAACAAAGTTCTGCCAGCAATTCTTGCTTTGGTTAGTGTTCGGGAATCTTGCATCAAATCCAGGAGTTTGGATTACTAATGGCTGCTCCAATTGTTCAGCCAATTTCTCCAGTCTCTCGTCTGCCATCTATTTTCTTATAACAATATTTGCTAATAATCACATAAAGGAATAAATGAATACATTTTACGAATGTTTGAGTAATATTTCTGTGTAATTGAATTGCTAACATCTAGTACAAATACGTATATATATGCATCTATTTAGAAATACAATTTTGATTCTAAACAATATTCAAGGTGCATACAATTGGGAGGTGGTCTGAGGGAAACCAAGTGTTAGGAAGGGCAGTTTCTTTGCTCACTTCCCAGAGGGCAGGCATAGGAGCTACATCATGTATTTTGAAATGTTGTGTATCACAGTAAATGTAATCTAGAGTCCCAGTGTAGTGGCCAGCGAAATGTGTGAAAGGAGTCGGTCCACAGGCATTGAACAGCTGGAGAGAATGACTCATAGCAATCCCTGGGAATACAAACTTGGTCGGTACATTCAGAGCCCACGGTTGCCAGTCAATATTGTTCGATTCAATCATTCCTATTAAATGAATTAACTGTACTATAGTCACTCGTTAATGGCTTAATAATATCATAAATATAATGGCGCAATTGCAAACTCCGATATCAATTAAATTACACCATTACCTAGCGTACAGGTGCTCTATACTATTCTATTGTATTATTGAAGAGTAATACAAAGGTTTTAATAAGAAAAGCATTACTGTGTCGGTTTAATGAGGTGTATTGTACTTCTTATTTAATTCTACATCAATCTCACCTGTTTGTACGAACTGAATTAGTCCAGTGTCAGGGGTAGAGTTGAAATCTCCACAGAGCAAAACACAAGCTTCCTTTCCTTCTCTCTTCTTGTACTGCTCTACCAGTCTCTCCATATGTGTGATTAGCAGAGCCATCTGGAATAGACGTAGATACGGTACGGAAGGTCTAGAGTGTAAATGTGTGTTAGCAACTAGATAAACTCTCTTAGGATTAGATTTGTCTTTTAGAATACAAATCTGGAATATAGTACCCAGTGATAAGAAGTGATATGAAACTTCTTCTCCCCAAAGTAACAGAGAGTTGTATAGAACCGAATTCTCTTCAACCCTCATATACTCCCCTACAAAAACATACAGCGAATACTGAATAGAGATTACTACATAGAATATTCTGTTACCATTACGATAGATTTAATAAATAATCAAAAAGGATCAAATTATTATCAGCCAATATGCATTGGCAATAATAAATCCATTAATTGTTAGATTAAATAAATAAATAAATAATTAACTGATAAACTAAATAATATTAGTTACCAAATATTAAGACACTGAAAATGGAGTCTCTACCGGATGAGTTAGAATCTAAGCTCTCCGAGCTGAGAGATATTATTAAAAGAGAAAAGAATATTATAGAAAACAGATTCACTGAGCTGAATACTGCTTTCCTTGAAAAGAAGAATTGCTTGCTTGAAAAGTTAGATAACATTTTGGTGGAATCAGAACAGCAAATAAAAAAGAATTTGAGGATTACAAAAAGTTAATTGAAAGTAGAAAATTCCTAAAAGACCAGCTACAAAGTATTTCAGTAGCAGATTCCCTAGATCGTTGCTTTATACGTATGGATGACGAGATTGTTAAGAAAAAGCCTAATTGGACTATACCTAAGATTGAGGTCAAGTGGAATATTCAAAACCTATTCGTGTGTCTTGAAAAAATATGTGAAATAAATGTTAAAGCAGGTCAATGATGAGTAATTTTAATTTACGATTACTAAGGCAATGACTTAAGTATACTATGATATCTTTCTTGTAGAAGTGAAACGTAGATCAATGTCAATAGCAAGTTTCGATACTTCAGAATCAACTGATGAAAAGTTTGAACGTATGACTACTAGCTGGAGCGGGGGTGAAGTCATAACAGGAGATAACATTACAAAAAAGGAGATAATAACAAGTAAGTTACACAAATATAGAGTCAACCTGATAAAATAGATAAGTAAATAAATACAGTTTACGTTGCTGTACATGTTGACCTATCAGGAATTGAATTATTTGTTTCTACAGAGAAGAGACCAAGCATCATCTCGTGGGAGAAAGAGCTACCTACCCTAGAGAGGGAAATAGTCTACGCAGACAACTTAAACGGTACTTTTAAACTAGAGTGGAATGGAGAATGTTTTGAAAAATCAAACATTGAATTAAGTGTGGGAATACATATGGGATCTCTCTGGATTAGTGACACGAATACTTGTGCAGGAATTGACACCTTTGAAGTTAAAGATATACAAACAGGTGTACAGCAGCTGACCTTACATGTGCAGAAAGAAGAATTTGAGTCAGATTTTACAGGTACAGTACTTATTAAATAGGATAAATATGGTGCATTGTTATTGTTGTATATTCTGTAGAATTCAAAAAGACAACTCTAACAAAGATAGAGGAGACGAAGCAGAACGTACAACTTATTTGGAAGAAGCAGTATGCAACTCTTAACACCTGCATTGAGTACATAGACAATATAAATGGCAGTATAGCTCTAGAATGGACGGGAGAATGCTTCCAATCAAAGCAAGTGGAAATGAGTTTAGGAGATCATCACGGGATGTTGTCCTAGGAGATAGTGATATTCTACCTACAGTACAACCATTCTCTCTACAGTTATCAGCTGGTGTGCAGGAGTTGTTACTAGATACACCCAAAAAATCATAACAGTCCTAAATCACAAATTCTATAATAGACTGTGTATATACGTATGTATATAATTCTCTTTCATATAAATGAGTGTACCTCCCAAAGGATATATTAGGATATATTAGGGTATATACAGGCTCAATAGTTTCAGCTAATGTAAATCCAGGAACGCGAAAATTCTACAAGATTCTTTAAATGCTTAGTCTCTGCGGTGGAATATGAGAATGAATGTCTAGACATATATCTTGGGGAATTACCGCGCTACTCAGGGTGTTATCTAAGCGTATGAAAATATCTCTCTAGGGGCAGAAACTCCTATACCATAATGCATAATGTATAGTCTATGCGTATGAAATGAATTAAAATCCATTTTTAGGCGTATGGACCTGAGAACCTGTATGAAACCCTAGCGCTACTGTAATACTGCATTACTCTGATTAAAGAATATACCTGAGTGGAGGGAGTACACGTCAATAACTTCAAACCGGTCTCTGCGGTACAGAATCACCTCTCCTTCCGGCATTTCACCGGTTTTTAATGCAAAATGTCCTGTAAAGCCGACACTTTCCATCGCAGGCATTATTGAGTCAGTGTACCTATACTTGCTAACTTCTTGTAGACACACAATGTCTGGATGATAGTTAATGAGTTCTCGATTAGTCAGTGCTCGTCTGTAATCTGAATCTAGAGAGAGAGGAGAGCAGTGAGGATAGATTACAGTTTGACAGTCTTTGCTATTTGCCCACATGTCTGCTAGTATCTACACATATTTACTAAATCGATAGATATACTATAGTAACTGAGTATGCTAGTAATGCTACCCTGCTTACATTGTAAGAGATTACACGTAGATGGTTTGTATCTGTCACCTGTCTAGTATGCATAAACCTGTCAACCTGTCCCTCCGTCTCAGGAAACAGCTGTACTGGAGTTGAACTAATGGCATAACAATTAATTCCGACTTTCTGTCTACTAATAGGATCAAGAGGTTGACATAACACTAATAGTTTGTAACCCACGTCTACTGAGTCAGGACAGTATACATAGCTGTCAGATATTTTGACAAGTTTGAAAGTACTCATCAGCTGATCGGATAGCTCAACCCTACCATGGGAGAGGGCCTGTAAGAGAGTTTTTTCGCAGAATTCAGGGTCTTCTACTCGACACCAACTCCATTGACAAGAGTGCATCTCGCAGCGACTAAACTGGGGTTGAGGAACGACTGGACAGGCCTGAAGGGTGTGTCTCGGTAGAGAGATGACCAATACTCTAGGAATATTTACCCTAACATGGAACTCCTCTGTACCTACTCTAAGTACACAATCTTCCTTCCAAGCTTCTGAATTACTTAGCTCTGAGTTAATAGGAATTTTATTGAATAGTAGGTCAGTGATAGGAGAGGAGGGCATAGGTTCTGTTGATTTGTTTTTCTTGTTAATACCCCGTTGTTTCTTGTCACAGGCATTCAGTTGTATCCTCTTTAGGCACTTGCTGAGCTGCTCGGAGCCAGAACGCTCCATGGATCTAGCTTTCCCATTGAGAGTCAGTTGGATGGTGAGCTTGTCTGATACTGGATAGAAGTCAACAAGAGCGAGGAGAGGAAAGACAAGAGGGGAGGGGGAAGGGTGCTTAGCAGCCATTAGATACCTTAATTTCGTGATATGACGTAATAAGTTAGAGACAAAACCTGTTAGCATCAAACTGTACTATTTATTGGTAGAGAGCTCTTCGTTCTAAATTATGAAATCAAGAATGCAAAAGTTTTAAAATTTACTATAATAGTTCGTGTATAGAATATTATTTAAGAGTTTTAACTTTTTAATCAAACATGTAAGCACATGTATTTATGATGAGTGAGTCGCTTGCTATATAAATAAATTAAAATGCTGTTGCAATTTGTTAGAATCAAAAACAGATCATTCTGTCCTATGAAATGAATTAATTCCAGAAATGAGCAATCATTAGCTGCCACGTGGCACAATCAGCTGTCACGTTTCCGTTTAAGCTAAGGCTCGGAGGGTTCTTCTGGGGTAGTATTAGCAGCTTCTGGAGTGTCCTGTTTGCTTTGAACTCGCTGACCCATCTGATAAGTTAACCTGCTCATAGACTCAATACTATTTCTAGCTAGCCACTGGTTGAATCGATTTTGTTCACATTTGAGCAGATCTAGCTTGAGGTCTGTCCTGTGAGGGGCTGGAGGAACAGAGGGTAGGAAGAAAGAACGAAGAGTGTTGGGGCGTGATGCTGAGTAAGGTTGATAGGATTGAGTAGGATATGAGGGAGGATAATTTAGTGATACTGAATCAAAATAAGAAGACCCAATAGATTCTAAATTTAACTCATTGTTGTTATTGTTATTGTTATTGTTGTTGTTATTATTGTTTACATGGGTATTAAGAGGTATCTGCTGTGAAGATATGAAGAGAGGGCTGAGTATAGTATCCTCACTTATCTGTTCCTGAGTAGGAGGATCAGCTGTAAGGTTACTTGGTTTACCACCTATAATACACATACAAACATACATAGTACAAGAGTAGGATCATACAAACAATTAACTTACCAGCTAAATGCAATGCGTAATCAGCTAATGATTCCTTGTAGTTAGGTACATTGGAATTTGTGGGATCATCGATCTGTGGTAGTTTGAGGAGGTCTGGCTGCAGACAGTACCCAGCTGGAGGAGGGAGCACGTCTGTCTCATAGTGAGATTTCTTGAGGTACTTGGATAGATGAGGGGGTGCAGAAGGGTACGAGTAAGGGGAGATGTCTTCTGGTGATTGGGGAGCTCCTGGAAAAGGAGGCAGTCTATGCATATACTCGGAAGAGTTTTGATGGTATCTAGGATCCATCTGAGAAGGAGGGAGAGTGCGAGAGGATTTCTTTTTGGAGGACTGTGTTCCTAATTGTGAGGACATATAATTAGGAAGATAGAACAATTATATTTTAGAGATACCTTGAGATAAAGTCTGCTGCTGATTCCAAGCCATCATGTCTGCTATATATGGATCATAAGAGGGGTGCGGGTATCCCATGGGAGGATAGGGGGATGGGGGGTAGTACGGGTAGCCCATAGGAGGGTAGGGGGGTCTGTGAGGGTACATACACGGGATAGGAGGCTTGGATTTTGAGGATGTTGCTTTAACATAAGAAGTATCTGGAGAGTTAGAAGGGGAGGGAGGCTGCTTGACAATTTGTGGAATTGATTTGTGTTCTTGATAAGAGAAAATATAACAAAGAAATTACTAATGTAGTATCATATTATTATCTTACTTTCAATGTCAGTGATAACTTCTTCAGTAGTAGAGTGAGGTTGCTCTTCCATATTGATATTTGTAGGAGATACAGCCTTAAGAGATGTGTTAGCTTCATCTAGTGATGAGAACTGGTCAGGAGATGGGTTAGGAGTATGGATGGAATCTGTAGCACATATCTCCATAGAATTTCTATATTAATTTATTGTTCAGATTTAAATTCAAATTTTCATTAAAGAACATAAATACAATACTTTTTCTCTGGACTGTTCCGGTCTGGTTGAGTTTGTTTATCTTGGATGTTCTCAAGTGATTTTTGTTGTTGTTGTTGTTGTTGTTGTTGTTTTTGTTTTTGTTCCGAGTCACCAACAGAAGCTACTCCATCACATTTGTCTAACAATTCTACATATTGTATGTGATAGCTAATTGTTCGTACATAATACTTACCATTAGAGGGTTTTTCTGTGTGTTTATGCTTTCTATGGTGTCTAGGAGGAGGGTATTGTCCCTGTCTAGGGAAGAAGGGAGATGGAGGATAGTAGGAGTCCATCATGTAGTCCATATAAGGAGGATAGTAAGGATCTATAGAGTAGAGATGCATAATCAATACTAGAATCGACACTGGGTGTGAATAAATAGGACTAACTATGAAAAGGATGTTGCATGTGTCCGTATGGTCCAGGGGTGTGGTAAGGTCCTGTCGGAGCTCTGTGGGAGAGAGGAGGGAACCCTTGACCGGCAGATGAGGAGCTACTGGTACGAGACCCAATATCTTCTCTCTGAGTTGCAGGATCAGATGTCTGTTCAGTGACAGGTGTCAGGGATTCGGGACTTGAAAGCTCAGCTGTCTTCTGTTCAGCTGTAGTGGATGACACTCTCTCTCTCTTCTGCTTACCTTCTACGTTGCTACCCAGCAGACCTAAATAATGATTAACATCAATTTATCACAAATATTGATTAGTGTATTACCTTGAGAACGGATAACAGTCTGTAACTTAGCTTCCTCTTCTCTCCTCTGCTTCGTAGATCCAGCTGTATAGCCTTCAGTAGCAGCTCCCCTGTGAGAGGACTTGTACTGATGCTCTGCTCCCCAATAAGGAGGGTAGGCAGGGAATGGAGGATGGGAGGAGGACATAAAAGGTGGGAAATAGGAGAAGGGCGGAAACTCGTGAGGGAAGTGAGGATATTTGTGTCCTGTCAAGAGAGAGGTTATCAGACAATAAATACGTAATAATATTAAATATTCATATTTGTATACCTGTCTCTGTGTCTGAGTAAGGAGGATAGGGAGGGTAGAACGGAGGAGGGTACCGAGAATATCCAGTCAGATCCTCTCCTGTCCCTCCTCTCGGTCTCTTCGGAGTTTTGGACTTCTGAACCATGGACCCATCAGCCTCTGTCTTGCGCTTCCTACTCTCTTAACAACTGGAAATTCTACGTTATATAGTAAGACTTATAAATATGTGAATCATATAGTACCTGGAGACTTAAATGACGTAACTTCTTCTTCTGAGTCAGAACTGCTCCCGATACCAGGGATAGGAGATCTAGCTCTACCATTGGGCCCTACACAATAGATTAATTATATTATACGACACATTTGTGTAAATTAACACCTGTGTTACCTGGCTGTGAAAAATGTTTACAAAATAACCTATTGAATTGTTGTCGTATAGTGTGTGCCATTTCTGTATACTCACTGTCTGGTCCGTTATATCGTCTACAGTTCTTGAACATTATCTTGAAATCTCTCACGAATTGTTCCTGTAACAATTCACATACGTACATACGTAGGGTCTACTTTAAATTGAAAACTATCGAAAATTGATAATTAACCTTGTTTGAGTATTCTTCATTCTTCAACTTCTTCTCTACAGTAACTATATCCATGGGGTGTTTAATGACGTCATGATACCCAGGTGCTATCGCCTCTGTTACGGGGTCTACGAATAGCCAGCAATCTTCATGCTTCCTGAGCTCATCAACTACCTATTAATTTCTGTAATATATTAAATAATAATTTGTTTAACTCTCGTGCTAACCTTGAGCATTGCAATCCGTAGATCTTCTCCTATAATAACTTCCTCCATATCAACAACAGTAGCTGAATTAGGGAGGTTAGCCTTCTTCCTGGGTCCCTGGATGTTCCCTAACAATAAATAATATTAAAGATTCTTTGGACTGTTACAATATAGAATTGTCTTAAGTACCAGAATATGCTTCCTTCCATTCCAACATTCTCTTCTCTCTAACTTCCTCTCTCTCCCTCTTCCTCTCCTCTTCTACTTCTGTATCAATACTGTCACTCTCTGATGCTACTAATTCATCCATTGAAATACTCTCTAACTCTACATGTCTGTTCTTGCGAGGATATTCTGGTACTCCCGTGAAGTCAATCTGCTCGCTAGAATAGCTAGGCTTTATTTTGCTGTTCAATCTCCTTGTAGCTCTTATAGAGCTATCGCTTTCTACCAACACAAAGTTAATCAAGTCAAATGGATGTACTAAACATACCTGTTAACATTCCATTTGACTTCTTATTGTTGTCAAGCTCCGTTAGAGTATCAAGTAACTCTTTTCTCACATATTTCACAAACTCTACCTCGCAATTATGAGAGGATTTCTCCATTGAGCTCAATAGCTGATTCCAATCTTTCAGGTCAGTACACACAATAGACCATCCTACGATACGTCATCAATAAAACTAGTATCAAATAGTATAAATAGAGATACTCACCTGTCCTACGAGAGAATTCATTGTCTTCAGCAAATAAGGTTGTATCACTTGAACTTGTTGCTGTATCAGTAATAGGAATATCTGTCTGATTACTATCTACATAATGCAGATAAATACAACACAATACTACAATGCAAGTTGTAATGCAATCCTTACCTGTGTTATCTTGAGTAGTATCATTCGCTAACTTAGATGTCAAATTAGCAGACCTGGTAATTCTCTTGGGTGTCTGTTTACAGGTCTCATCAGCTGATGCACAGCTGTCCTCCTTCTCCAGGTCACCAATCACAGCTAAAAAACACATCATATAAATAACACATCATTACAGAAGATACACAGATACCTCTCAGCTGATTCTTATTTCTTGTCCTAGGGGTGCTGTTCTTGCTCTTGATATTAGGTGTAGCAGGATCTTTCCTCTGTGAATCAGCTGATCTAGACTTCAAACTGGAGGAACCCTTGTAACTATAAGAAAACGCGATTAATGAAATACAGTAGAACTCGGAGAAGTACACTCGGTTAATAAGTACGAATATTCAGTAAATACAACCAACCGTTTGTTGTGCTGTTGTGCTTCCTTGCTCTCTCTATAGAGCCTCATTCCGTAGAAGTACCATAACTTGTTTCCCCTTTTGTCCATGCCCAAGTCTTCAGAACGCATTTCGTAAGCTTCCAAATACTTGATACACTCTGCGACGTCATCTAGCTCCATACGCAAGTGACATAATCTATAGAGAATCTCAACCTTAGTCCTGGTGTCCAGTTGCTGGTAGCTAACTTCTCCCATTGGATTATACTTCTCATTCAAAAACTCACTTCTCCACACAAAGTGTAATCTTAGCAACAGCTCCCAGTTTGTTGGGCCTAAGGAATGCAGATAATTAATAAAATAAAATCTTAATAGTCACACATAGAACTCACCAATCTCTTTCTTCTCTAATATTCCTTTTAGAAATGCTACATGTATATTGACAATAAGAGGATGTATGTCTGTATTCTCATCTGAGGGTAGCAGAGCTATCTCTAGCTCTTCTATCTCAAAGGTTGGTAACTCGAGTGAATCTGAGAAGGTTAGACAATATTGCGCAATACAAGGCACCTCCCACCAGGAGCTAATCTCAGCTAGAGAGGTATTATCCTTTGGAGGTGACTGGGGAGCTACAGAGGGCAAGCTCTCTCCTGTAGATTCACTCATACTAGTATATTATCTATTACAGCAATACAACTCATCATGACATGGATTAGTAGAAACTAGAAACTAGAAATGTTAACTCAGGTACATATATAAATAATCACATCTTAATCATGTGTTTCCTCGAGGTGATAAAGCTCAGGAGTTATGCCAGAGCATATCATAATAACATAAAACTAAACACAAAAATCAATTTAAATACAGTAGAACTCGGATAAGACGTACTCGGTTAAGACGTACACTCGGTTAAGACGTACTAATTTCTGTTTCCCGAGGGGGTACGTCTTATCCGAGTTCTACTGTACATTCAAATTATAAGTATATTCAAAATGTTAAAAATGAATCAAAATTTACAAACAAATCATTCAATAAACTGTCCGTCATATTCATATATACGTAGTTTTGTGTGAAATGAATTAGAAAGCTTATTTGTAATTGTGAGTGAGGCATTGCTGTTGAGATGCAGGAGATATAGGAAGTTTGGGAGATCTGGCTGGGAGAGGAGGACGATGAACATTTTCTTTCAATTTTTCAATTTCTTGTTTTGACTCTGATAATTCTTTCTTGGTTTGTGTTAACTCAATTTCTAATTTCTTCCTCTCTTCGTGTTGGAAGTCTAATAATCTAGCTGCTTTTGTTTCAGATTCCGTTTTAGCTTTGGAAAGATTATTTTTAGATTTCTCTAATTCTTTAAACTCTGTGTAATATTCAGTGTATTGTGTGAGAGTATCAAAGTTAATATAATCTGAGGATTTAGGAGCTGTTTTAGCTGGCACTGGATTATCAGAAGCAGAGTTAACATGTTTCCAGCTATTATTCTGTTGAGCTTCATCCAAAACTAGTAAACACAACCTGTATTTAATATTATAAGTCATGTAATAACATGTGTAAATTATGTCTACCTGGATTTTTGAGCTTTTTAATCTCATCCTCTAATCTAGCCTCTCTTAGCCTAGCTTCATTCCTCTCTCCAGCAGCTACTTCAGAATTATCCGCATTTTTTTTCTTTAATTTATCTACTTGGTCTCTCAAACTAATTATTTCTTTCTTGTATATTTTTGAAGAGTCTTTCTCCTTCTGCAGTTGAGCAGAGATTGACGTTATTTCTTTGATTAATTTCTCTCTCTCTTCTCTCATATGTTGCAATTCCTCTCCCTCCCTCTTCTTCTCTCCTAACTTCGGATTAGGAACGTGTTTACCTAATACACACAAACATACACGTAATATAATTATTGCATACTAACATGTAAATTTGTGACCTACTTTTAACCAGCCCAGGTTTAACTTGTGATTTTACTATAGAGAGGATTACAGACTGAGTTTGAGATTTCTCTATAACTGAAAAGCTCTGTATTTCTGAAGTGATGTCTCTGTCACTGAGAGCCAGACAGCCCCTATGCTCTCCACAGGTTAGATGAACAAGGGCAGAGTATAATTCTTTCAATTTATCCCACTCTAGATTGCATGGATTGTCTAGGTTATCGAAGTAAGTGACATAATTGTTAATTGTGTCTTGCTGTTTCGTCCAGATCAGCATAACCGGCTGTTTCACAGGACCTGTAAGAACTAATACAATTAATCAAACTACACCAAGATCTGCACAAAAATGAATTCATACTTCTGTCTTGTTCAGGGTATAAAATAGAAAATTGTGGTTTGTTAGGAGAGATAGGAGGAGGGTTAGAAGGAGGACAGCGTCCCTGTTTAGTGTTAAGCTCTGAAATTGTTAGAACAAATTTTTCTTCTGCGGTTGAATTCTTGAGACTCTTTCTTTTACTGGTGGGAGGATTGGAGTAATAAAAGCCTTTACTATCTGCCATAGAATTAAATTACCCTAATAAGTGTGAATGATACTAACATATAATTCCATAAATATTCTCCTGTAGCTTATTTAGAATACAAATATAATTACATTAATTGGCAAATCAAGCATCGGTTGGGGGGCGAGAAGTATTCAGGAAATATATGGAATATAATCGATACAGTTTGATGAGACAATGCATAAATATACAAAAGTTTCAATTTTCTGACTCTTTTACTTCTTTATCAGCTGATTGAGTTTCCTCTTTGAGTACAGGCTTACACCGAGTAGGGAGAGGGGGAGGGGCGTTCTCATCTTTTACAAATTCCTGAAGGTTGGCTTTCAACTCAGTAATCTGTATTTGAGACGTATTCAACTTTTGCTGAACTTCCTGTAGCTTATCCTCAAACTGCTGTTTTTGTTGATACAAATAATCGGAGTATTCATTAGCAGAGTTCTTCTCCTCTTTAAACTTAATCACTTCATTTTCTAATATTCCATATTTCTTCTCCCATTCTTGAATCTTTAGCTGTAGTGTTTCAATCTCTACAGGTATGCTAACAACAGGTTTACCTGCTGTTCTCAATATTTTGTTATCTTTAAGAAGTAACTCTACTTGTTTAGTTAGATCTGTGTTTTCTTGTTTGTATTTGAGATATTCTTGTCTCTGTTGTACAAGTTCATTATTCCTATTATCCAGATCAGCTGTTAATCTGTTAATATCATCCTGTAAACTTCTTTTCTCTTCACTAGTTACTCTTCCTCTATCTGATTCAACATATGTCACTAATATACGATACTATTGTTATAATGTTCCTATCTTATATCTAGTCTAGTAACTCACCTGTTTGAGGTGTAACCACTCTTCTCTGTCCAGTAGTTATCATGATTTTCTGTGGATCGGGACTTCCTTGCTCAACAATGAATTGTTTAATAGGAAGAATGGTGTCATTAGTAGATAGTGTTAAACATCCGGTGTGCTGTCCTAAAGATAGCTCAGCTACACCCTCAAATATCTCAGATTTTGAATTCCACTGCAGTACTATTCCTCCGTAAACTTCGTCGATGTATGTAACCTGTATATCTAGAGTAGGGCTCTCCTTCATCCAATACAGCTCAACTCTCCTACCTAAATATATAATATAATAATCTCTACAAGTATCAGACTGGAATAAAGAGCACCATTACATACTTCCTGTGTGAGATTCAATTGCAGCAGGTGTATGTTGATAAGCATGTTCTTTAGACTTGTGCTGATACATAGCAGATGTAATAGTGTTTTGGTATTCAGGAACTGTGGCTGCTGAATAATTGTATGTAGCAGAGGTATAGGTGTTTTGATATTCAGGTGTTGTTACTGTGTTCTGATGCATAGCAGGTGTGGTAGTGTGTAGATATTCAGGAACTGATACTGTATATTGGGATATGGCAGGTGTAGTATTGTGTAGATATTCAGGTGCTATTGCTCTTTGCTGAAACATAGCAGGTGTAGTATTGTGTAGATATCCAGGTGCTATTGCTGTTTGCTGATACATAGCAGGTGTAGTAGTGTGTTGATTTAAAGTAACTGGAAGCTGTGGTGGTGGTAGCCTTATAGTCTCTAGCAAATGAATTATTTCATAACTCAACTAATACGTCATATAACATATAATGATATAATACCCTGTATTAGAGGCATTTGAGGCTGTGTTATAGGAGGATAATATTTATGTAGAATATCTGCTCCACCATAAAGAGGGGAGGGTTGTCTGCTTGACACACTGCTGTTCCATTGAGACTGGTGGCTAGGAAGGTTTATCCCAGGGCATTCGTGCTGATGCTTCTCTCTCTGCTCTAGAGTTCCGAATATGCTGTTACAGAGATTACAGGTCCACTGGTACCCGCTATTGGAAGGAGGGTACTGTCCCCATTTGGCTAGTGAGCTCTGAGATTGTGTGTGTTTATCATCTTGTATTGACATTCTAATATTTGGGTACAAACTAAATAAAACACTCAATTATTTGAAATATTATTAGCTAAAATATATACAAATAATAAAATATTAAAAATAAGATTCAACTCTTGCGCTGTTTGACAGATGTTTGGTAGATATCAGGGCGAGGTGAGACAGGAGGTGGGGTTATTTGTGGCTTGTCTTTAGAGACATTGGATTTGCTTTCTAATACTGATAAGCGTGTAACTTCAGACTCTAATTCTCTCATCTTAATGTGAAACGAGTCAATAATATCTTTCATTTTTGCATTCTCTTCTGTCAATTTAAAGTTCTCTCCCTCAAGCTTTGTAACCTTCTCCTTGTAATGGTCTACTGCGTATTGAAGACGAATATTATCGGCAGATTTACTAATGTTAGCGTATATCTGTCCGTCATCATAACTACTCTTAACTGGTTCTGCAGGTTGAGAAGGTGGAGAGTTTAAAACCTGCTTAGTTGATCTAGCTATATTCTTGACAGGTTTTCGTGTTGTAACATTATCTACTGGAGGATCTTGTATTAATATTTCTATGTCATTCGTAGACGGAGAAACTTGAAAACTCTTAACTTTACTAAACCTGTTAGATGTTCTGAAGTGAATACGACCTGTGTGCAGTCCAGGACTGAGGACCGCATGACCCGTGTATTGAAATTTAGATGAATTCCAAACGAGAGAGTATTGTTCATTAGTTTCACTGATGTAAACTATGTTTTCATTATTCTGCTGTAATCTCATGTACAGGAATATTGAATATTCAGATTCTATTAAGATTGAATGGTAAGAAATATCTCCTATTATTATACAGAAATTGATAATAACTGACTTGTAGGTTGAGGACACTTAGGCTGAGTTTGTGCGGGAAGACAAGCTGTATCATGTTGTTGTTGTTGTTGTTGTTGTTGTATATTAAGTGATTTTCTCTTACAGGAATTCATGTGAATATCTTTAGTCCATTCTCCATCGAATACAGATCCACAAAAAGGACACTCCCATTCCTTTTGGGGAGCTGGGTGTCTGTGAGGAATTGAACTAGCACTAATAGGCAATCTCACTTTCATCTGATTATATGACGCCATTCATAGAGTCAGCTGTTCCAAATATCAGCTAGATTTTGCATTTAATATACAATCATTGAATTATCTAACTGATAAGAAAACTCACTATGTCCAAAAGTCTATATAACCCGTATGTCCCAATCTATGTTTATATATAATTGCATTACTACTTATCAAATTCAAAACATTAATAATTAAGAATAAAATAATATATACAAATATCAAATTGAATTTTAGGGAAAGTTAGGATATTACAGCTAGTACACTATAAGCTAACACAACTAATTAGTTCTCATAAAATGCATTAGATATTATCGTAGAAACGTTCACAAATAAAGCTATTCTCTAGATCTCTATATCGTTTGTTTGTTATAGCACATATAAACCTCATTAATTGGCAAGAAAATAGCACAAAAATGATTAGTTTTGAAATAACGTTTTCCATTAAACTCACCATTGCTATTTCCTAATGGGTCAATAAACTCTATTCCTGCTATTGTCTTATCGTATTGGTATTGTACTGGTATAATAACCTTCAGAGTACCAACTACATAATCACAACTCAGTTTAGATCTACAGAGTATCAATTCTCCTATGAGAGTATTAGGATCATCTACTTGTTTCAATGAATAGAATTCTTGAAATTTTCCATTTAACATAAGTTTTATAAGAGAGTATTTAGGTTGAGTTTGTTTAGCAGCAACTATAGCATATTGAGGTTGTTTCTCTGCCACAGTTTCTATGTGTAAATAATAATAATAATAATAATAATAATAATAATAATAATAATAATAATAATAATAAT
>JAKMXF010000049.1:40386-91000 GCA_024704765.1 Oopsacas minuta | reverse complement strand
AGTAGTAGTAGTAGTAGTAGTAGTAGTAGTAGTAGTAGTAGTAGTAGTAGTAGTAGTAGTAGTAGTAGTAGTAGTAGTAGTAGTAGTAGTAGTAGTAATGTTTCGTTCGGATTAGCGAGGTTTCTATTATATCTTACAGTACCATAATCTGATTTGTAATACATATTACTTATTACTTATATTTATTCCTATAATTTTGAGTTGCATAATGTTTATAATTCCCCATATAAATGTATTACTTCACTAATCCGAACAAATTCGCTAATCGGAACACCTCTGTTCGGATTAGCGAGGGTCTACTGTATCTGCATTAGACATCTGCGCGGGTCAGGATGTGGGGCCGCACCCACCCCGCGCAGAGGTCTAATATGCATAAGGATTAAGACATGATAGGTGACAGAGGTTGCTTTCAATCCTGGTTATGAGTACTTGACCAAAAATCATATGGGAAACAGTGGAACCACTACCATTAAATCAATTTAAAGTAATTCTAGGAATCTGATATGAGTCTGTACTGTCATTATATAACTTATGAATTAAGAGATTGATTAATAGGTAATACAAAATACTTACACATTGGAATGCTAATTAAGTATGTTGTAGTATTGTATGCACACTACTATGCTATTTGCAATACTATTAGTGTAATATATTTGGCTTCAATGAAGTTGCAATTTTTCCATAGACTTTGGCTTACAAGCTCGAATTGCTGTAAATTTTTAGTTCTTGACCGATTTTAGAATTCTCTAGATCATTCTTCATCTCTCAACATGCTCTATAACGGCTCATATAGCGATTATTACCATATTGCAAAAAGTTTGGGGTATAACATTCTATAATTGTGTTAAATTCTGTAAAAATAGAATAATATTTTACCTATTCTTCATGGCATCTTATAATCACAATTCTGATGGACCCATCAATGGACTCTCAGAACTCAAACAACGCTATTTATATCGTGCGTTACGTCCTAATGAGGATTTCCAGCAGGATCTATTCTGTGTTGCTCCTCATTCTAAGAGGACTATAAACCAGCATATAGCCAGTGGTTTAACCAATCCATCAAGATTCATTTCTACTACAACCGATTTGGAATGTGCTATTGATTGGGCTGCTACAGCTGACCAGAAAACTTCTGAAATATATGGCAACGAACGCACTGTAATTGTCAAAATAGACATTAAGTATCTCAAAAAGTATTATCCAAATGTATACTATGAAGCTTGTGACCTGACTCTACAATGCAATATAGATCATTATCTAACCAGTGAAAAACAGGTAATTGTGAATGTTTAAATTGTTAATTATTTCATTCGGCATTTATGTATCCCGTTGTAATATTGGAATTACAAAAACAGTAGATAGAGCATCTACATGTTATTAAATCTACAAGATTTTCATCCTAGCTTCGCCTGCTCCTTTTACAGATTATTAGTGCATCTCCGATAGGGAGATGCACTAATGCAACGTTTCTTAACCTTTTCCAACCTCAGCACCCCCTTACATAGGCGCTTATTTTGAATATCTGGGGGATAGACCCCCAGGTAAAAAGGAGGAGACGGTAAGTTTACATAGAGGTAACTGCGCTTTTCGTATGGTGACTCTTAGGTTGCTTTTCTTTGGTGCCAATGTCCCATACATGGAACTACAGGTCCCAGTGTTTGTCAGAAAAGACCATCCCTTTACGATTGCATAATTTATTCAATGGAATCGAAGACAATTTTCATGCAAAATATCAAAATACTCCTTGTCAAAATATGTAGATTGATAAAAAACTCTTCAACAAATTGGGGACTTGCTAGAAACTATTTCCTGGAAATGACTGGGCCAACAGTACACAAATATACAGTCTACAAATTCATATTCAATTCTGACATGAAATATACCAAATTAGTCTTAATCAAATCATAAATATCTATTATAGCGCGCTAGTATTCATAAAATCAACAAGAATATTACATATGAGTAACTGGTAAATGCGAAATTCGGATTCAGCGTACTTGGTTATCCCTATATAGCCGTTGAGGGTAAATCTCTCTGTATCTTTCTGATTTTAATACTTTGTTTACTTTTGTATATTGAAAAACACCAATGAATTTACATCTGTTTATTTATATGTTGGCGAGTATTTTCTATTAAAAAATCCTATCCCCTAAGAATAAAAGTGACTTTTCACTAATTTGGAATGTGACCTTTCAACACACTAAAAAGTCTACAAAAATCTCACCGACATAAACGTAAAATGAATTTTTTATTTACAAACATGATAAACTTGAACATGTATGCGAAATTCGGATTTAGCTTACTTAGTTGAGACGAAATTTCTAGCATCATTTTGAATTATATGCAAGGGTATGAAATATGATTAATCATATGATAAATCTGTGAATTTATCTGAATTCTCAAAATCGAACTCTTCGCACCCAATACCCCTGACAACATGTTGAAACCTAATCTCTAGCTCGCTTTTGTATTTTACATAGAAAGGTGTGAATATATGATTAATCACCAAAAAGGTGTGAAATATTCACTTTAGAAACTATTCATACCCGAGGTGAAAATCTCCGACCCAAAATTTATATGTATGCTAATTTTCATGTTAATTCGACTGCTAGACTCGCACGGACGTAGCACACCGTCCATTCCATCTCCCTATACAATACTAAATGAAGATTTAATATTACAGATTGATTCTATATATACTTAAGTATCTACCAATAATTTCTTGTATTATTATAGGAAAATTATGCAGCTGCTTATCAAGAGGTTTTGTTTGTGGATTGGATACCAAAGGGAGCAGTGTCTGTAGAGACTATTTTGGAGAGTGTTTCAGAATCTGACACTGAAACTGGAACTGAAACTAGTTCTGATTCTGAAGATGATAGCCAGGATTATGATGAATACGGATATTATTCCAATGAATGCCATTATGAATATGAAGATTATTATTGACGAGCCGTTTCGCATGTCCGATGCGCGGCTTGCTAACACTCTCTGTTCTCATGTAACTCTTTTGGCACTTTGTGCCCCTAATTTTTTCAAAAAAGGACTGTATATTATTTAAACATTAGTATATTGTGCGAAATTCGGAATCAGCGTACTCGATTACCCCGTAAAACCGTTGAATCAGTGTGGCAGTGGTCCGGGAATTTCATGGACCGGTCCAGACCGATAGCATAAACTAAACCTGCTCAATTCATGTTCAGCTACCCCAAGGTTTTTGACAAGTTTGGGTGAAACATTAGCAGGGTTGCCGTGGGAATAGGAATTCCCATAAGGATGGGAATGGGAATTGAAATTCCTTTCCCACGGCAACCCTGATACATTAGCCTCAACACATGTACGAAAAATCGGAACATTTGTATATTGGCTCAGCATTAAATGGTTGGCTATCTATAGTATATTTTTATTTATTAATAATCTAACATATATTATATACTAGATAGATAGCCATTAGCCTACGATTTCAGGATTAATTATATACCTTTTATACTTTATGCAGTCAGAGTCACTTATCGTAACTTTCACAGGACAAATAATGTTATTCATAATAAAGAGACTTCATATTAAGCGAAAATATTTGGTAGAAAATTATCGATTATAAAAGCCACTATAGATAATTTAATGAAATTTCATTGGCACAGGTGGTGATTTCACATTTTTATCAGATTCTAGCTTCGTATAATTTACGTGTATGTGCATCATTTGTCCTATTGAGGATATGAATAGTTCCAGGCGGATGGACCTGTCTCGGTCCAGACTGATGTACCGCCCCACACCGTTAGCTCGCTAATTTGGACCGATCCAGACCGCACTTGAGAAAAAGCGGACCGCTGCATCTCTGCGTTGAATCCTAAGACTATTTAGAAATTGTTTACTTTATGCACATAAAAACAAATATTCACAATGCTTTGTTCAAAATATCACATTTGGAATCAGCATGCCCGATTACCATATCATAACCATTGAAAGTAAGTTCTTGGATTATTTAGAAGATTATTTACTTTATACGGTGGAAGCCGATTAATCGGGACTCTTATAATTGGGATATCCGCATAAATAACCGTGGGAATTATGGTGAAATCAGGATAGCTATTTTATAGTCTACACCATGGCTTACTTAATATACGGCTATATTTGTCACAGAGAATGGCATGAAACGAAGAGGCCAGTTTGTTATTCCTGTTCTTGGGTAAATTCTACTTTATATAGGGTATTGTGGTTGGCGAATCCAACGGAACCATTTTTGTGGTTAAGGAGTTTAGGCGCCATTTAATGATGACATTAGAAATAATAAAATTTTCAAACAGAATAAATTAATTTCTATTGATACATTTGCATGTTCGTGGGTTAAAGGATTCAACTTATTCTAAATCAACCAACCACAACAATGGTTCCGTTGGATTCGCCATATCACAATACCTTATACAGTGAAACCTCGTTAATACGAACACATTTAATACGAATTTCCGGTTAAGACGAACAAAATTTAACACAATTTTAGTCCGTACAATGGATATTCAATTGTTTTACTCCGGTTAATACGTACTTCGTATAAGGAGTACTAATCTCGACGGTCCCTTGGTGTACGTATTAACGAGGTTCTACTGTATAAAGTATAATTTACTCAAGAACGGGAATTACAAACTGGTCTCTTCGTTTTATGGCCTTCTCTGTGACAAATATGACCAAATGTTAAGTAGGTCATAGGTGATGTTATAATATTCTCCGTCCCGACCTCGAGCTCCCCTTATGAATTTTGACTGTACAAGCTACATACATGTCACATTGTGTACTGCCTATACACATTTTGTCTATGTACTGAGATCAGGGAATTATGGTCAATTCAATGTAACACACATTAACCTGACATAACACTAACTAACTAACTGTATGGCCGAAAAATCGGGACAACTGAACAATCCGGACAGTTGGCAAGTATACAATATCCTTCAAATATTTAAATAAGCATAATCACTATTAGGAGCCAAAAAGTAGGGGTTATATCCCCCCTATCCCAGTAGCGCAGACAGCGTGCTTCCGGGTGTGCAAGCTGCCCACCCAGGGGAAAAAATTAAATAAATTGAGGAAGTTGATGAATGAGAATGACAAAGGGAGCAAGAAGGAACAAATTGAATTATGTATGAAAGAAAATAATGGGTCTCTGACTCAAGTAGGTCAAGTGTGGAAGTGAGCCTCAGTAACAAGAACTTAGTACCCCTCTAGTAATGAACAACTATAGAGCTTTCATAGTGAGTCAAGTGGGAGAGTCGCTCAACAATTTCCGGCTATTACAAATTTTGTATGTTGGGAGTTTTAATTTTACATATTTCTAGATAACAAAGGGGAATAAATATAGTAATTCTCAAAAACATATTCTGGGGGTTGACTAACTAAACCAGACTAAAATTTATGTAATTCGTATATTATAGGAAAATTCAAGCTTCGTAGTCAATGAAGATCTGGTAAACGGCATCGTTAACCATGTGTTTCTCCACCGTCTGTATAGATCCGAAATTTTCTTCTAAATGTTCTTTCATTGTTTCTGTGAACTCAGGGAATTCACTTCCTGTATTTATCCCATTATACTCAATTTTCAACTCTCGTATAGTATCCCAGACATCGCTTTCCCATTCAAATTCACACAACCCACCTTTGTTACAGCAACAACAGTTTTGTTTATCACTGCCAGCGCTATGTGATTTATAATTGGGGAAATCCCCATGTGGGGGAGAGTCGAAGATGTGAATGATCATATTTCTGAGCCATATGTTATCTGAGTGGGTAAATTTGTTGATTGCCATAGCTAGTCCATCCAACACTGCCTCTGGACCATCTCCTCCACCAAATACCTTTACGCCTTCAAGAAAATTTTGTACACTCTGGTGGTTTATCGTAAATCTAGAATCGACTGGGAACATCTCTATTAGATCTTCACCATCACAATGATCACGATAAATCACTATCGCAAACACAGATTTATGACCTTTTTTATATTTACTAATTAATTGTCCAACCGAGATTCTGGCCCTATCAATATCATTGGCCATTGATCCAGTTCCATCAATAACGAAACAAATACGAAAATCGAATATTCCAACTGTTTTCAATACTTTTTCAAAAGATACATATGGAATGTAGGTAATTTTGGTTCCCGTTTTTGCGTGATAATTTAATATTCCTCTCCCAAATTTGTTCCAAATCCTCATCATTTTTTCACGGTTATTTTCTTGTAGGGTTCTGTAGTCTTCATCTGATTGAACTTTAGTCCAATCCCATTCATTTCCAGTTTGCTCTTTGAAAACACTCCATTTCATATTCTTACCTGGTATCTTAACTTCAGTAGATTCTCGGTAATCATCGCAAGTAATTAATACTGCAGTTTTATCTTCATCAATTCTCCAAACCTTCCCACCCATTGAACAAATTTGATGACCTGTTTTTATCTGACATTTCTCACCGTGCATGTGAAGTTCCCTCTCACAAAGTTTTCCACAGCTGGGGCATTTAGCTGGACAACTAACGATCAGTGCCTCATACTCATCTTCTAAGTATCTCACTATCTTTCGAAATTCATTCATAGTCATCTCGTATTCGTAGCAGTTTAAAGTAGATAGAAATTCTCTCATGTAGCTGTAGGCATTATAAATGTTTTCTGAGTTGAACATTTTGGTATATTGTAATTTCTTGAAAGTGTATTTATCTAGTCTGATGTTTAGATCCTCTGGCTTATCGCATAAACTCCAATATCTTTGTCTCTTCAACATTTTGATACCATTCACTTCGAAAGTATCTTGGAAGAAAGTTTTGAATTCTTCCGGAGTCACATTCGGATTGAAATACATCTCAAGATAAAGCGCATTGGCTTTCAATGGACTCTCTCTTAGTTTGGGCTCAGAAATATGCTCCTCATAAGTTTCTCTATCGGCTAACTCAAAGTTGGTGTCTGAATCGAATGCTATTCCTTCAGAATTGATTGATAAAATATTCTCCAAGAAGTTTGCAATCGCAGCTTTAATCAATTTTAATTGCTCTAAGAAAGTACTTTTCATATAGTCAACCAATTCATCATATACTTGTGCCAAAATCTCATCCCATCGAGAATGAAATATTTTCTTGATTAACTCATTGCGATTACAAGTAAACTGAATAACGATGTTATTCTGATTCAAAACTTCCACTCCAGGATTTAAATTGAGTTCTTTTGTTATTAATTCGTCAATTAACAGAAATAGAGCCTTGTGTGATAAGTCGTCCTTTCGTTGCATTAGTTTATTTTCAATAAATTGTTTTCCATCAGTCATCACTCCTCGCTTAACCCTTTCTAAGAAGTCTAAAGAAAATTTGTTAGCAATCCTTTGATCAATCTTCCTCATTTCCTTTCTATCCCAATTTCCTCTAGCCAGTGTTCTGCTTTTGACTTTTTGAAAGAAATAATCAAGAAGTTTTGATTTTTCTCGTTCTTTTTCCAAATTGTACTGGTTCCTTCTCTTCATCTTCGTTTCCCACAAATGTTTGAAGGCGTATGCAAAGACAAAAGTAGTTATTGTCATCTCTGCCTTGTTAGTCAACTTTGCTTGTATGTAATTAATTTCATAATTGACATGTTTGAAGGTAGTACTCAAATAATTCATTAATTCCCTAACAGTACCTTTAGGGATATGTGGATCTCGCTTAAGTAGACTCTCAACGGTTGAAGATATATTGTGAAGTAACTTTGACCAAGTGCTAACTCTAGGATTATCTGGATCTTTCAAGACAGAAGCTAACAAAAGTATTTGTTTCCTTTCTTCCGTTTTCCAGGTTATGTCTGCATGATTAGAATAACCTGAACAACACTGAATAAGATCATGGCATTCCTTAGGAATCCAATGATTGATAGTTAGTATTGTTTGAGTGCCAAAAAGGTTCTTTTTGGCTGATGTGTAAAGTGAATCTTCTTTTAGATATTCACAGTAATCTCTTCCAGTAAAAGGGACCATATCTTTCATTGGTAGAATGTTTTCTTTCCATGGAAAGAAATAATTTTCTTCTGCAGAGAACGATTCTACATAATTTTCGAAATTCATTAGCATCTCCATTCGAAGGGACTGTATCACTTTATCCATCTCAAAATTCGAACTACTTAAAAGCTTAAAAATTGTTTGTTTGTTTTCCATCATCTTTGACTCCATCTTAAATATAGAATACAGATTATCAAAATCTTCGTCTCGCTCGGTCCTTTCTTCTTTCAAGTCTTCATCTCCGAAGCATCTTAACCAAGTTTCTTCAAATGCTTTTTGCTGTTCCTTTTCATTAAGTTCTAAATTATCATCTAGATTTTCATTTATCGCGATTTGAAAATTACCCATGAGGTGGGAGCGATTGAGTTCAGCCCAACAGGCTTTGATCTGGAATTGAATTTTATCTTGATAATATTTTCTCTCTATGTACAGTAATCGTGAGAGATTTGATTTAACTTCTTCACAAATATGATACATGTTACACAGTAAAGCGTCAGATTGACATATTTTTCTATATTCATTGTAACACTCCTCCTGGTGCTCACAATACAAGTCGTCGAATATTTCCATCTTCTCATCTAGAACAAACGTTTTATGGAATGGTTTATCAATATTTTTAATGTCTGTAATGATTTGGTCTGCGCTCTTATCAAATTCGTTATGATGATCAGATATGTGTTTCTTAATTAGATCGGTTACTATCATGCCCAATCTGTTGTGACACATCATTTCTTCAACATTTTTATGCTTTACTATGTCCTGATATTTAACAATTATTTCCCAGATAACTCCAGACATCTCCACCCACTCACTCATCGTTTTGAAGGGTGCTCTTTCATCTTGTGGCATACTAATCAATTGGTTGATTATAGAAAGTCGTAATTTTTCACATGCCTTTGCAAATGTTTGAGTTGGCGAGTGTTTGATTACTTCTGAATCAAACAGATTTGCAGCTGGCCTGTTTATTTGTTGCGAGTTAAAAGCTGAAGGCAAAATGAATAAGTTTTTCCTTGAAACTTGTATTAAATCTGAAATCTTTATTCCTTCTGTCATCATTAAGTCTGATTCTGTGTTGAGTTTTTCTAATAGAATGTTAATTGCTCCGAGATGTTTTTCAGGATCAGGATCCGCTTGTTGATTGAGAACAAAGAATACTTTAGGGGCTACTACCTTGCTTACTTTGAGTTTGTGAAGAGAATACGCGCATATTTGTAAGAGATTTTGCATCACTTCGCCTATATCTGTTTTCAAGTTTATGATTACAACTTGAGAAACAGCGAGGCAGAATAATACCATTGTTCTGTCGAAGTGTTTTAGAGAATCTCTCTTTTCACTCGCATCCAATCCTTCTGTATCGAGAATTAGGAACTGTTCCGTACAGTTGACAGGTTGACTCAGTTGAGAGAGAGAAGCGTATATCCCTCTTGTGCATCTGCCTGCACTTGTTAGAAACTTACAACCAAAGCAATAATTCAATAAAGTAGATTTTCCAGAGCTTTGCGGCCCAAATATGCTGACTACAATTGGAGCCTGTCTCATTTCAATTTTGTTCTTAGGAGTATTTTTCAGAGTTTTAATCTGTTTCCTGTATAAGTTTGCTAGTAGAGCATTGATATCTTGATTAAAATATCTTAGATTGTCACCGTCAATTAACTCAAATACCTCACCTCTCTCCACGTAATTGCTGAAATTTAGTGAAAATTTTTCTCCAAAGTTCTTTCGAATTTGACAGTCCTTACCAAATTTACTAGACAGTAGAGCCTCTCTCCACAGAATTTCAAGGTTGTATTTGTCGTTTTTAAGCTTAACAACTTTTCGTCCCTCATTACTGCGAGTAATCTTGTTAGTGAGCACGGAGAGTTCTCGTGATAATTTCCATAATATCAGTATAGAATTCTTTCTTTCCAATATTTCGTTAAAACAATGAACAATGTTGCCTATTTCCATCTTATCCAAGTGTTCTTTGAAAATGACACGATTTTTATCATGCTTAATAATCATTTCGCGCTTCGTTTCATTTGATGCTAGATAGTATAATTCCATGTACACTATAAATAATGGGTAGTAGTTTAAGAAGGAAAAATCTAGAGTTTCAGATTTCTTATTCTGCATGATATTACTCATCATTGTCTGAATGTGCTCGTAGTCTGATTGTATTTCTTTCAAGCTAGGAGCTTTGAACTTCCCTATTAAAGACTCTATCATTTCCCTTCCAATCTTCTTTTTAGGTTTCAAGTGTAATATTTCATAGCCAATCTTTTTCAAAGAAGAGTAGAAGAGAGTTTTATCATTTTGAACTAAATTTGGAATGAAAATACAGGATTTTTTCTCATCAACTTGTACCTCATATTTTTCACAATCTCTAACAAATATGTATAAATGTTTAACATATTTAAATTTGTTTATATCCATCATGATTTGTGGTCTATATCGTGTAAAATCAAAATGGCTTACATGAATTATTGCAATTTCCAGATGTTCACAAATAGCATGTACAACACGCATGTCTGCATATCCGTTACAATCAATATAGGCCCATTTGGTAGACTCGTATGAAGAACTGTCCCCTACAGCCGCAAATAGATTATTTGTCATTTGAATATCTATGGAATTCTTATGGAATGCGCTGTTTCGAGGATTTCCTTTGGCGAAATCTGTTTCAAAGATCATATCTAATAAATGTGACTTCCCAAAAGGATCCCAACCAGCTCGGCCTAAACCGAATGAAATCAAACCATCGTACTCTTGAATTGAGTACCATAATTCACTGCATATTTCAAACTTGCATTCTGTTCGTTGTTTGTTAATCGAGGCGTCGAGTTTTGGGTAATACAGAGGGACGGGATTACTGAATGAATAATGTTCAACGCAAAAGCCTCTCAAAACTGGATCAGAAAGTTGGAAAATTATATGGAATACATCATGAGTAGTGAATGTGATTTGGCAAGTTTCAGCAATTATCCTAGTAATATCTTCGAAAGGTAGGCTGCACTTTAGGTAGTAAAATGTCAAAGGTAAAAGTTTTTTAAAAATTTCTTTAGGTTTGTGAATAATATTCTGGCTTTTGATGGATTTTGCTGATTGTATCATGGATTCAATCGAATCTGTAACAATCATTCTATACGTGTGAAATGTTTTTGTGTCTGTGCCAAAATTATGTGCAATTTCTGCAACTTTAACCAATTGCAAATTTTTATATCCATTCTCCTCAATTTCAAGTGGAGCATATCGCTGTACAAAGTTTCTTATGACTGTCTCCACTTTATTCAATTGTATGCTGAGTAAATTGATACTTAGAACACTTTGATTGATGAAAAATATATCATCCAAGGATAAATGTGTATCAACATTGCTAAAGTTTCTCGATTCACTAAACTTGTGTAAGTATGTAATTATCTGTGTATATTCACTTTCATTCTTCTGCTTCAAAACACACATTAACTGATCTTGCAGTTTCAGATCTTTACATATTATCTTCTCTCTTATTCTTTCAACTGTGACCTCTTGGGAATTTTTAAGTATTAATTCCAAAACCTTTCGACCTTCTCTTCCAGTGAATTCTAAATAGGTACCTTCCACATATTCCAAAACTTTTCTGTGTGGTAATTTCAATTGATCTACGATGTCACGAATGGAATAACCCTTTCTATATTTTTCATTGATAGCTCTTTTTTGTCGATCGTTTAGGCTCTTAGAGTTTAGGTAAGCAGTGACGATACCCTCATCAAGATCGAGAAGTAATGCAATATCTAATGGGCTTTTAACAACATTCATTTTCGAACATCTATCAATTTCATTAGCCATCTCTTTGGTTAATCCACTAGTGTTTACTTGCCTGGATATCTTTAGAGCTTCCGTTATTTCTTCTGCCGTATCAAGTGTAATCTCCAACCTTACTGATAATAGTTCGGGTTTATCAATAAACTTTTCGCCGTGTTCCAGGATGAATTCTGTTTTTTCGTCTCCAAGATTCAAACTTGATAGAGTACGTTTTAATTCACTCCGATTTACTGGCAAAAGTTCTAGGTCAGGAGGCCGTTCCAACCTTCTAGCCATAACTCGATTTCTAATATTGTGAAAGATCTAAAGTAAGCTTTGTATATAATTAGCCTTGTTGAATAGAAGAACAGCAAGTAACGTCAAATTTTGTTGGATACAATTATATATACCACCTAGCCGAAAGTAGGATATTGTGTACAGAGGATATTTGGATACTAGCCTCGAAATGAGCTAGAAAAACATCTAAGCAGGTAAAGGCCACTAATCCAAGGTAAATCCCCACTCCAACAGAGCGAGGAGCAGGGAGTAGGCGTAGGTGGGGGCTGTCAGTGCAATAGCTTTATCACATTTTATGGGGCTTAGCCTCACCTCTTTGAGCAGTTATGCTTACTATAAATAATGCATAACGTGCAAAATTTTCCTACAACTTATTTATTGATATTTGAAAACATCCAATACAGATTTAATGGTATAAAATTAGTATGAGTATATCTATAAAATACTCTCTACTGAGTTTCAAAATTAGAGCTTTTTCAGACATATATGCTAAATAAAAGTAAATATACAGATAACGTTTTGATCTGGCCATCTGGAATTATTTGCAAATTCAGTATCAACAAATAATACATTAATTCGGGACTCAATTCAAACAAATGATCCTGTCTATCAGTATTCAGTATAATGGATTATTTTGTCTATTGAGTTATTTTGTCGTTTGGCAGTGCAATCAAATCGACAAAATAACCCGATTTCAACTGTAATATAATTGCCTGTATAATTATAATGGACTTCGGACTTATCACTGACCCAAAATCTTCAAGTTGCTAATTGGCCTTATATAACGAAGGCCACGATGATACGTGTTGTACGTCATTACATTTCTTGACTTTTACAGCTGTAAAATTCCACATAAATTGAGAATGCAAAACTTGTCATTTGATTAGCCCCACCAGTGAACTTCAGGAGTACCATAAAATTACATAGAAGATAAAACAACATGACGTTTGAACCTAGATCCATCCCTGCTGACTCAATGTTATGTTAGGGTCATATTTTCATAGAAACTATTATCATTACTTATGTCTATATATAAATAAACAGTAAAAACGGTGTGATGATCAACATATGGAGTGTAATAGGTTGGGATATATGTTATTGGAAAAGTTCGACAATCACATAGACCTCATGAATTGTATGTCACTGTGACGGTTTGAGACCATATTTGTATAATTCCAGATTTCGATACAAACCGTTCAAACGTTACGTAACGCTTCAAGGAAGGGGGTGGTATGGAGGCAGTTGCCTCCTCTGCCTCAATGCTAGTTAAGTCCTAGTATCCGTGTTGATATAACGGGAATTGGCCGCATAATGAGAAAATTAATGTGCAAAGCTTAATGCATAATTCTACTCTAACGATATTATATGAGATGACTTATCTATTGTAACCTGAGAATTTAAAATTCATTTAATATACTTACAAGTACTATAACTTCCAGATCCACTAATTAATACCATCTGAGTTGACACATTTTTTGTATTAACTTTAGTGGAGTAGAAATTGTAGTTTTGTACATGTTTTCGTCAATTTATATGCGTTATGAATAAAATTCAGTACATTACAGGATGGATTTTAATGTGTCTAGTTGTGGCAGCCTCTTAAAGCCCCAACCTATGACCACCCAATTTATATTAAATATTATATTCTAAAAACATTATTTATTAAATGTATATATTTGTGTACAGAAAACAATAGTTTGTTAATTTTCTAGATAATCCTATTTAGTTACATTACTGCAAATATGTGTAAGGATTAAAATTTTTAGTATACTCCATGCTAATTAGGATGGTACACACATTTAAAATTATTTCAGGGGTCAAAGAATAGGGATACGGTCAAACGAACGCACGGTCTATAAAACTATCGTATACCTCTTTGTTGTATGCCATATGAGTGATACGACCCTTTACAGGATAACGACAATTCACACCTTATTTGATTGCTCAATTTGATATGATATTAATTAAGTAATTAATTTAATCTAAGTACACATAATTAATCCATTTTTCTAATAATTATTTCTGATTACAGACAAGTCTTTCAATTGCATAGATAATCCTAATTATTTTTGGAATTGACAATCCTTATGGCGGAACCCTTTGATCAGCCGACGTTTAGGCTGATCAAGTCACAAAGAGGAGGAAATAAGCTGTTTGAGAGTGGATATTTATTTGGAGTACAGAGGAGAGTTGGAGATGCGTCACATCTCATTTCTCTCCTCACTCCACCCCACTCCTCTCCTCTATCCTTTCCATTGAGGTGCAACTACCATGGAAGAAGAACAGTGGTCATGATGCGGTAGCTGCACCTCTCTTGATCTTTCTCTTCCTACTCTCATATTCTTTAGACGTATTATATTAATTTATCATAATTTTATTCCATTATTTTGTAGACATATTCGAGATTCAATATAGTTTATTTATGACTTTACTTGATTCATCTGACTTGTTATCGAATAGAAACCTAAAAGGGTTAATTTCCTGGCACTAAAGGGGTGGTTCAAACTTCACGTAACACTTAAAGCTTGAATTGGATATCCTACTGGAAAGTATTCTCATGTCCCCATTTTGTAGGAGGATTTGGTAGGGGTATAACGGTAGGGATATCCTTCATACCACCCTATCTTTAGAAGACTTCTATAGATAGGGCAGTATGAAGTTCATTTAACCATAACCTAAGCAAGATTACGAATTAACTTATAATCATGTAACACCGAAGTGTCACATGATTATAAGTTAATGAACAAAATATCTGTTATAATATCATTCCGATCGGGGAAATATAAGAAAGATTTCCATAGAAAAACATGCTTCAAATATGTATCAGGATTAATCCGCGAAATGATTTTATTTATATTTTCCAAATGTATGAATAAATTCTTTGGTCACAGATTGTGCAATCCATACATTACTACTTGTATAGTTGAAAAATACAACATATAAAAGTAAGCTACTTTTCCTTGCGCTACGCGGTTGCGGATACGAAGCGTCCTTAATAGGCACCGTTCGGGCGCCTATGTTACTCCTTATCAGCCGATAATTTGTGTTATGTATTACTAAGTATCCTACAGGGTGGGGCATAAGTTCTGCCACAAGGTTAAATTTCGATATGATTCCTAATTAGCACAGTATCATCCTGATACTTTTCAAGTGAATACTAAATACATTCATTATCAATAATATAAATCATTTTTCAATATAGCCACCTTTTGCTTTAATAACTGTGCAGTCTCTTGGGAAAAGCATTAACAGCAGCACGTAGGGTTTCTTGAGGTATCCTCTCCCATTCTCGACACAATGCCCTTTTCAATGACTCTACATTAGTGTGAGACTTTGAACAGGCATTTGTTTCCAAGATTGACCAGATTGAATAGTCCATGGGTTCAAATCAGGACTGTAGGGTGGCCATTCCTCCTTCCGAATAAAATTGGGATTATTGCTCCGAAACCATGCTTGTGTAGCATTAGAAGTATGAGCTGGAGCACCGTCCTGTTGAAACACAAAAGGTTTTCCAGAAAACATCGTACGGCTCAGTCCTTTTACAACAGGCTTTAATATAAGCTCTCGGTAGGTCCTGAGTGTTGATTTTCACTCCTGCGGGTACAAAAATGAGTAGTGTCCGGCTAATTGCAAAAATTCCCGCCCATACCATCACTGAGAGAGGTTTTTGTATCCGACTAACGTATCGAAGTTCTTCAGGAATGTTTTCAAGTGAGGATGAGATGATACGATCCTTTTGCGGGTTATGTATATCCTCTATGGTGAATAATTTCTCATCAGTAAATACAAAAGATTCAAGACCATGGATTGCGTGCCGGTTTAGTAGTCCCTTACTCCTCGTGACTCTTTTTCCCTTTACTAAGACCGAGAGATGGTGCACTCTCTTTCGCTTGAAAGAACGCATCTCTAAGTCTCTTTTAACAACTCGTCCAATAGATCTACGAGAGATCTTAAGTTCAGAGGCCATTTTCCTCATTGAACGGCGGGGATTCCTCCGTATCCGTTCCCTCAATACCTTTTTAAGCCTTTGAGTGGTAACAGAGCGTGGACGACCAGCGTTTGTCATTTATCCCCCCAGTATCTGTATATCGCTTAATAGTTCTATATATCAACTTCCTTCTACTATTGGGAAATTTTAGTATTTTGAATATTTCTGATGGACTTTTCCCTTCCTCAAATAATAGAATAATTCTTGATCGATTACAATATAGTTGAGATTATAGACACAGAAGAAATATTACTTTATTACAACACCCTAAACATATAATACAATGTATCTAAGGGGCAAATAAGACTTGAATGTTGGAAGAAATATTTGTGGTAATCTTATAATACTGTGGCAGAAATTATGCCCCACCCTGTATGTATGTTTGAAAGTCACTCTCTAAGTCGAATATTCACGATATGCTATTCACAACATCACATTCGAACACTCGATTACCTCTGTAACCGTTAAAAGTATACGAACTTTTTGAATTTGTTTACTTTATGTACATAAATAACAACAAAAATTGATCATACGATGTTAAAAATCATATTCGGACTCAGCATACTCGATTACCCCATTATAGCCTTTAGAAGTATAATTCTAAAACCTTTTTGCATTTTTGTATTATTTCCTCTATGCATATACATAAAACAAATAAATATGAACTATGTGAGAAGGTGTGAATATTTCCATTTGATAAATGTCTTCTGTTGATCTTTCGTTAAAACTTGGGTTTGAGAATATCAAATCAATACGACATAATATAAAGTTTTTGTAACATATTCTGCGGCCTTTTGATCCCAATAGGACGCTTCTTCGCAATCCTCATCCGTCATTACCTATGCTAGATAATCTGCTTTCAAATCTTCTTTATACCAGCAAGTAAGCATCTCACTAATATCTAATTTGGTAGCTGATGAGTATTAGATAATATTTGATTTGGGTAATTTATGCTTTTCCATTCTGCAAATTCACGAATTGGTAAAGACATATGCGCCAATATTTCCCTATACTTTTCAATGCTAGTCAATCGAGTATGTAGATTCCAAATTTGACATTTTCAAATCTATATCTACATGATTTATCATATTTTAGATTCCAAATTTGATATTATCTAGATATTATTTATTAACTGACAAGTTTTTTTTGAAGAAATTTCAAATTTGTTGTTTGTTGCACATTTAGCCTTGTAAATCTCAGAATATTATTTTATGACGGTTGTCAAGCTTTTGTTTGACTTTTCATGTTTGTGGTAATCAATTTTCTCCATTTTGAGCGAAATCGATCAACAATCGTGAGCAGCTTTTCATCATGCTCAATCGCGAATATTATATGAACCAGCTTTAGGCTGGATAACTACCTCCCTCTAGCCAAGAAAAGGAGATCGAAAATTAGAGAGGGAACATTTCTAGGCGAAATGAAATAAATACTATACAAATCGATACAAATTTGACTCATTGATTGATATCGACGTGAAATGTCATTAGATATGCATATCCTTGACAACTGTTGTTCTACACTATTTTGTGATTTTGAGGGCAAATATGTGTCAAACTAAGTTTTGAAAATTCCCCAAGAAAAACTTGTCCATTCCGTTCCATGAATTATGGAAGTCTGAAAAATTGTCCGTCAGGACCGTATTTTGACCCCAGATCTTTTTTTCGATAAGTTTAGGACCAAATATCTATGCAATATTGGATTATAGGACCATTTTCAGTAAATTTTAGAGGACTAATTTTCCTCTAACAGTGTATTCATAGGCGTCATAAACCACCCTGGCCTAGGGTAGGGTAACCACCATGTTTAGGTCTAAATCCTGTACATCTCAACATTTGCACCCAAAAATTCCTGGACACTATATTATTTGACAGGTACATGTATACAACTATAAATTGATATTTTTTTCATTTTGTAATACAAATAGCATGATACCTCGTTTAACATGTTTGCCGCGTGACCAGATAATTTTGGTCCAAATCCTGGACAATGAAACACTTTGACCAATAATCCTTGATTTTCTGGCGTGTCTATTGATGTAATAACTATTATGAAATTTAGATACATTCCTAATGAGTGCTTGTAGTCCATTCAAAGAATACAAATCCTATTACGAAAACATTCGTGTTTTATTATCAGACCTCTATGAGGCTAAGAAGTGTGGTAAATCTGCTTCTTGTATGAAGTTGAGACAAGACGCCAATATATATCTTTCCTTCTTGCTGGATATGAATAGAGCGGCTCACTCTAAAGGAGTTTCGGCTAGAGAAGATCTGCAGTTGTGTAAGGAAGCATTCAACAAACAGCTGTTACAGCTGGAGAACTTGTTATACCACTCGCAACACCTGAAAAAAGAAATACAGTCATGTCTTACTTTATCTTCTATGCATGAGCAGATAGAAATAATAGATGAGAGTGAACTGACACAACTAATTGAGTATTCTCCTACTGATGGCCCTCACGAGCTGATGAAGCAGAGATTACAATGGGAATTACAGACAAGGCAGAGACTAACTACTCAAGCTAAGAAGTTGAAAGAAGAGACCTCAATAAGGTTAGAAGATAACGTAAGGAAATCTAACATGATGACAGAGCTGTCACGAGTTGTAGAGAGGCTATCTGCTAAGGCTGCTAGCAATGAGAATGATCTGGGTATGCACGTGATGCATGAGAACGCAGAAAGAGTGTTAGCCAAGCGACTGGTACCTCCTCTATACATTCTCTTTATAGAAACAAAGTCATATTGCAGCTGTAAGCAGCTGAATTTTGAAGTGAAACTGGTGGACATCAGAAAGCTAGCAGAAGAAGAGGAGTACTTACACTCTGTACAGATATTCCTCAAGATACGTTCCTCTCCTAACTCAGTCACTATTCGATTCGCATTCGACACTTACGACGAGACTGTGATTGCTACTATAACAGAACTGGCTCCTAAACCGGAAGCTCCTAGAGCTAGGTGGATGAACAGGTCTAATCTCCTCACCAATCTGGTAGTGCCCAGTCTGGTGCATGATAGGATATCAGTATTCGAGAATTTGTGGGTACAATGTATGGGAGGGTTGAGACCTGATGCGAACATCCTAGTACCTAATCGTGAGATAGCTCAGACTCACACCGGTCATATTATCGATAGTCTCTTCAGGCGGGTAACTAGTCGTAGTTCTCTAGCTGATCAGCTGGAGACTATAGCCAATTCAGGAATAGATTCTAATGCTAAGCTCTGTGACTGGAAACTCTTGAGTAGTGAGGAACTGAAGGAGAGTCTAGCCAGATCCAGTAGTGGTAAGCTGCTAGAAAACTTCTCTCCCAGAGATGGACACTGTTACTCCGGAGAGCTACATTACGAACAGTACAAGCTATACTTCTTAGTATCTGTTTATTTTGAGTATCCTGACACCCCTCCCTTCTTTCTGGCCTCTCTCTCCTCACCTCTGACTCGGCTAGAGGACAGACAGCAGGAGTGGAGGATGGAGAAGGAAATAAACTCTATAGAATGCAGGAGTGAAGATGTGAGCATGTTGTTAACAAGACAGATGAAGCTCTTAGCTCAGATGTTCGTATATTATTCAGAGCTACACAGATTGCAACTTAAGGATATTACGATTATAAATACCCACAGCCTAGCAACTAATAGAACATTGTAAGATACAATATTTCTATAATTTATATTTCACTGATATTCATAGAAATTAATTTAAAAGGTCAAATCTAGATCATTCTCAAAGCTTTGTAGAAATGTAGCTAGCAATCTGTTTGGCAATTCCTGCCTCAATCAAGAGAATTTATAAACTACTTTGTATAAAATCATTATAATGAATAGATCCCTCCATCTCACATTTATATACTATCTTTATTATATTATCTAATCACTTAGCATTCTTTCTAATTGAAAGAAATGGGTACTGACCTTAGCAGCCAACCAGTTCCCCTAAAGCAATCAGAAGATGATATGACAATACAACGACAACAAGAAGCAGCAGCTGAAGGGATATTCACTGTACAGCACAAAGATACTCCCAATATACCAGATACAGAGAGAGATGACATCGTTAAGACTCCACGTATATTCAGATGGTCTGAAACAGCTGATGAAGTTTACATAGCAGGGAGCTTTAGCAACTGGGAGAAGATCCCTCTCTCCAAAAGTACAAACGACTTCAATACGATCATAGAGCTACCAGAGGGAACACACGAGTACAAATTCTATGTAGATGGTGCATGGAGACAAGATCCTGATGGAAATAGTTTAGTAGAAGATACATACGGAGGATTTAATAATGTTATTACAGTGAATGCAGTTAGTTCACAGCTAGATGACTTCTCTCTATCTAGTCCATTCACACAATCTGACAGACCTGAGAGTCCAGAAGGTGAGTACGGACAGGAAATGCCTAAAATACACGGTAAACTAGGTCCTCCAATCCCGCCTGAATTCCCTAAACAGCTAACTCAGATGCCTCAACTACACATCAATCCTTCCGCACAATCTGAGATGACAGACCAGACAGTTCTTACTGAAGAACCTTCTCATGTCTGTCTCAAGCATCTCTATGCTATCTCTCTCAAGAACTGCACAGTACTGGCTACTCCTCAGAGATACAAGGATAGGTTCTATACTACATTGCTATACAAACCTCTCTGACGTCACAACCCAACTGCTGTATAACTATTTTTGCTGTTTTAACTATTATTGAGTATTTATATGTGATAAATATATAATATAGTCATCATCCTGTAATTCGAACCCCAGGAGAAATCAAAATCTGTTCGGGTTAACCGGCATTCGAGATAGCTAACGGTTTTATATACCTATACCGCATAGTAAACGAAGAAAATGAAAATTTCAATATCAAATATCTAACGTATTCAATATCCATGCATGATGCATGATATTTTGTATAAAGCGTGTTACAGATGGTCAAATACCTTCTTATGTACTTTTATTGTTTGGATTAGATATCTAAGGTATAGCTACAACTAATCAGATTGGAGAAGATAAAGTTGGTAATATGGTGGAGGCAGAGAGAAATGGATTTGATTATAGGAGCAAGAGACAACCTCTAGTAAGTGCTTGTAAGTAAGGATGTCGAAATGCACGACTTTATAATCCATATGGTGTTACAATAGATAACGAAACAAGGAATATTTATATAGCAGATCGATCGTGCTAGAGTATTCGACAGTACTGCCAAGTATTTGTTTGAATTTGGTAATAGCAATGAAGAAGGTAAGATGAACTATCCGAAAGCTTCAGTTATTTATAGAAATAGAGTTCTTATTTCTCAAGGTAACCACTGTATCCTGATTTATCAGCTATATGGAAAGTATATTTCCCGATTTGGTGATTATGGAAGTGAAATATTCTGTTTGCTTATCCCAGGGGTTTAACTATCGATAAATCAAATCGAGAATATTTCATTTGTGATTACCTTAACAATCACGTCCAAGTCTGAATACCTTCATTACAAGTGTCAGAGGAAAGGACAAGTAATAACAGCCTTGGTTCTTCTCCATTGACAATTCTAATAATATTCTAACTTCAAATCATGATTCTAATTCTATTCTTATTCTCATTTCTGAATTTGAATTAATCAACAAAATCTCGAATTGTAAACCAATGAGAATTACAGTAAATGATAAACATAGAATTATTGTTGTGTGTCGAGATAGTGAGTGTTGTCTATAGATTTTCTAAGTTTCTGTTGTTTCCTACTTGGAATAGCCAAATCTCTTGTGTATTTATTTGTTTCTACCAAATATATTGTTAAGTATATTCTTATGAATCTTTCCTATACTTTCAGTTAAAATATCAACCTGTACCTGACAGGCTAATCATCTCTGATCCAATCTAAGCGGCACAGTAAACTGGACAATGGTCACTTTAGTTTTAGTAGTAAAATCGTAAACAGAAGTGCAATTTCATATGGTATCACCTGGTTTCAGCTTTTAATCTTGAACAGTGTGGGCTGTAGACCGGATACAGAAAACAAAAAAACATAAGTTTCCAGCTGACAGACTGGGAGTGCAGCTCAGGGTTATGTATTTTGTTCTTTTCAAGACAAAAATACACAACCCTTCTCTATTTATAGTAAATCCCAGATGCTATCGTGGGTTAGGCATAGATTTGGAAATTAGAAAATTGGAATCTACATATTCCATTACCCCTTAGTAGCAGAAAACGAAATTTATAGCATGATTTTGAATAATATCCACAAAAAGGTGTGAAACATGATTAATCATATGATAAATCTGTGAATTTGTAACTTTCAGGCTCTGAAATTCTCGAAATCGGACTCTACGCACCCAATTACCCCTGACAACATATTGAAACCTAATCTCTAGCTTACTTGTATATTTTACATAGAAAGGTGTGAAAATATCATTAATCACCAAAAGGAGTTAAATATTGACTTTAGAAAAATTCATGTTTCAATTCTGCATTTTGAGATGTATATTTTATAAATTCAACAGCAACATAACGATGTGTATATTAAAAGATAGATATCTGATATCTTAAGTAGGTATCAGTGATAATATTTAGTTTAGCTTCTTACATACATAGTATTCGCATGCAATATATACTTGAATTGTTTAATTAACATAAATTAACTAAATGGCTACAGATAATCCTTTAGAAAGAGTCTTCTCTGTAGTAGTCTATAAGGACAAGATACAACCAATAGTCAGTGCATGTAAATTCGGTAAGGGGCTAGAAAATCTTAATAGAGCAGAAGGATTGACTATTGATAATAGTACAGAAGATATCTATGTAGCAGATAGAGAGAATTATTGTGTGAAAGTATTCGATAATTATGGTAAGATTTTGTTCAAGTTTGGAGATGAGGAAGGAGAAGGAAAGATGGAACGTCCAATAGGGGTAGCTATATGTAGAGATAGAATTCTAATTTCAGTAGAAACCCACTATATTATGAATTATCAAGGTAATGGGAAGTTTGTTTCTAGAATAGGAAAATTTGGGAAAGGAGAATTAGAATTTTTTCATCCTCGTGGTCTGACATTTGATGAGTCTAATGGAGAGGTATACATATGTGATTGCTACAATAATCGTATTCAGATCGTTTCCAGAGAACTTAGGTTCAAATCACAGTTTGGGCAAGATAACCTCAAATTCCCTCGAGATGTTAAACTTTCAAAAGAATTCATTTTCATTCTTGATTCTATGAATCCTTGTCTTCATCTGTACAATTACAATCACATTCTACAGAAGAATATTATCTCTCTAGGAGCTGGATTAGATGTGACATATCCGTATTTCTTCTGTATTGACAGGTCTAATAATATTATTATTTCAGATTATACTTCTCAGTCTATTTATATTTTCAGTTCTCATTACAAATTGATTCACAAGATATCTATAACTGAGCCTAATGGTGTTACAGTAGATAATCAAGGAAGAGTTATTGTCGCTTGTGAAGGAGATGAACAGCATTGTCTCCATATTTTTTGATAAATTTACTTTTCCGCTATTGGCCAGGGCCGTGAGAGCCTATATTTATCTGTCTTGGTCATACCTAATTCGAGCATCAGTGCTCCCCTCATGAGCTCTGGTTAATTTATGTTTTGAGAAAACGCTAATGGTTTTATTACTGTGATAAGTGTATATTATTTGTGAATGTTATCATAAGGCTAATAGGGTGGGTGCTGACTATAAGAACATCGTCATGATTTGCATAGAATGTTCTTATATTGACATATCGACATGTTGTAAATACAATGATTGCTTATGGGAATACCATCTGGGAGTAGAAATAAGATTTTTATCAACGATGTGTTCTTGAGATATACATTCGTGTGTATATGGACACCGTATCTAAATGATGGTTCTTTTAAGCGATATTCATTGTCTCAGGACCTCAGGACATGCTCTTATAACCGGCATAAATTATATAGGGGTATACGCCAACCGTTTTCTAGTACTTAGATGTCAAGCCTCATGGATCCAAAGTGAGACTCAAGGATTTGAACATAATTCCTCTTTAATTTTTGCACTCCCACATACAAATTTCTGGCCAATCTAACATCATTACAATGATTCATAACGAGATACATACTTATGCAATTATGCGCCCTTATTGTGGGTATAATTCGTATTAGCCATCCATTTCATTTCAAAAATTTGAGAAATTCAACTGATTCAAGCGGATAGATTTTTACAAAAGTTGACAACTATGCTAGTACGTATAATGTTCTTATATCCTCCGTGGAATGTTTTTATATGTAGCAAATGATTCAATGGAGTAAATACAAAGATTTGGTAAATCGCGCTAGAGTTTTTATGACAGGTGTCACAGTGAATTGTGTTCCCTAGTGCAGCGGTTCCCAACCTGGGTCCATGGATCCCTTGCTGATCCACGGTCGACGGCAGGGGTCCACAGGATCTATTGGGATTTATGCGAGGGGGTCTACAGAATGTGTTAAAATTGGGATAGGGGTCCACGGGTGAAAAAGATTGCTAGTGTATGAATCATACTTATCAGCCCCTTGTAACTGTTTCCTTGGATATTTTTCTAGAAATCCCTTGATTTTTAAATACTACATACAAATGGTTTATGATTTTTTCCCTCTCTTATGAGGACAAAATGCAGAAATTATTCCATGGGTCATATATCAAATCCTTTAATAATTCAGGGATCCATGGATGTAAGGCAACTGGCAAGTATGATATTGTTTCAGGGGAACACTATTCGCTGTGACACCAACATCTAATGTAATACATTTTTCCTGCAGCATTACCATTTACCTTTATCATAATAAGATGCAGGTCACCTGTACGTTTTTAGCATAAATACTAATTTCAATATTTCCGGTGGACCTGGTCAAAACCTGGTGTGGAAAATTCTGCCCAGGTTTGACCTGGTCAGATTGAATTACTGGCCCTGTTCTGGGCTATTCTTACCTTAGAATTTGAGTACGTAACAGTGTTTCATCCAGATATTTAGACAGAGGGGGGGGCAAATGCCCCCCCCTAAATGAAACCCTGCGCAACTAATTACCTGCCATTAATCCTATACTAATTATACTTTTGGAGTTATCTTTTATTATTTTATATTTAGTTAAATGGCTGAATATAATACCAGTCATCCTGACCCTCAGTCAGTGCCTGATGATAATGAACCTAAGTCAAAGCCTACTGGTAACATTCCTTTGTCACAATCTAGTAGCATTAATGTGGTTGTAATAGGAGCTACAGGTGTTACAGGTAGATATGTTGTTGCAGAACTGCTGCTCTGTCATGAGATCACTTCTGTTAGGGTTGTAGCACGTAGAAAGTATGATGTTCCGAGAGAATATGTGAACTCCGTGATCTTATCAAACGCTATACAAGAAGGGAAGTTAGTGGAACATATCGTAGATCTGGAGGCTGTGAGTGATGGAGAACTGAGAGGTATTTTCGAAGGAGCACATACATTTTATAATTGTCTAGGTTCTACTCGAAGTAAAGCTGGTTCTAAAGAAAGATTCATTCAGATAGACACTGATATTCCTGTTAGATTTGCTAGAGTAGCGAAGGAGATGGGAGTTAAGCACATGAGTCTGCTTACATCTAGTGGCTCTGATGCTAAATCAAGTTTCTTCTACTTAAAGATGAAAGGGCTTCTTGAGAATACATTTCGTGATATATCATTTCCTATTCTTTCCATATTCAGACCTGGCTTATTAGGTAGAAAAGAACAAATGAAATTTGGTGAGAAATTATTTAGTCTAATATGGCCAGCCATACAGACAGATGATGTAGCTCGTGGGATTGTACAGGAGAGTTTGAATGTGATAACCGGAAGCTCTCTTCCTGTCAATCCTATATACTATAATGCCCAGATCCTAGTCCTTAATGCTGAGAGACTTAGAGTATTGCGATCAGCTGATTCTCCACCATTTGTTGCCTCTGAACAAATTGATGATACTACAAAACCACTCCCTGTTTCGGAATCATCACCAGAGCAGGATACTTCTAAAGATGCTAAACCTACTCCTGTGGATACAACAGATCCTACAGCTGTAGAAGTGAAGAATACTACAGATATTGTAGAGGATAAAGATTCATCCATACCTACTGGACTTACTACTGAAGCTGATAATGCAAAAAGTGGAGATGATGACACTCAGGTTATAATACCGGGCAAGGAAGAATCTGCACCTGAAGTGTAAGGTCAGGTCGTCAGGATCTGGTCTTCGGATCTCTGTTGACAAACATCTCGCTAATAATTATATTAGCTTAACGCTGGTGTATACATTCTATATTTATTAGTATAGCAAATGAGCAAATGATGAAGAAAATATAATTTCCTCATTCTGATTGTATTAGTTTATATGTCCAAATATCAACATATCCTTAATAGCATAGATTATCCTGACTTATTATATTTTCGTATAAGGCAACCTCCACTGTACCAGAAGAAGAGGTAGTTATTAGTTGCACAATGATCACGAGGGTAGTGGAGGAGTGTTGGAGGCCTAAATGTATTTTCTCCGATCTTTAATTTCACAGCAGTTTTACAAATTATTAACGGTGTAAGCGTGTTTGGGGATCCAATGTTTCAGCTTTTAGGGATCCACGTTCCTAAAATACTAAAGATTCAGGGATAAGGGCGAAATCCCTTATTGTTTTTGGGATCCTAAAACGATGCAGTAAATAGATTATCTAATATTTTTGCTATCCCCAAGTGTATTCCTAAAAGGGATATTTTCTGTATACCGCATGCCGGATATAAGAACAGTATATGCAATTCCCGACGATGTTCTTAGAACCGGCATCTACTGCACTGTATAATAAAGAATATGGATCAACAAACAAGAAATCTATTTATGAACTATAACCTTGAGCTTATTTGTACCTTCGGGTGGGGGACCTATATCACTGGATTGATCCCTATATCTCTATTGTTTTCTGGATCCAAGGGCCCCTAAAACACCAGTTTTCTAGGGATGTGGATGCTCTAACCGGCTTATACCGGGACTCTTAACTCTTAGTGAAATTCAATTTCAAAATAGCATACCATAAAGCCTTCTCTTATAACAGATATTTAATCATATAGATTGTATTCTATTACTTGATATTTTACCTAACTATTCTATACTAGCATATTACATAGTGTTATTCTGTGAGAAGAAAGAATGTCTTTAGCTGGTGAGGGTCAGCAGAAACTCTCTAAAGAGGGCTGGAGGAAGCAGAAGGAGCTTGAAGAGGCCAGGAAAGCAGGAACAGCTCCCGCTGAAGTTGATGAGTCAGGCAGGGACATTAATCCACACATACCTCAGTATATAAAGTCAGCCCCTTGGTATGTGTCTACTGGTCAGCCTACTCTCAAACATCAGAGACCTCAGCCAGAGAAACAGCAGGTAAACTATTAACTTATTGAATATACTATACTGTTATATCTATATATGTATCATAGCAATTTGATGGCATATTAGACTGGTATATGAGAGGAGTAGACACGAGCAAGAAGAGCAGTAAGTTCAGGAAGGGGGCCTGTGAGAACTGTGGAGCTATTACACATAAGAAGAGAGATTGTATGGATAGACCACGTAAAGTGGGAGCTATATTCAGTGGAGACAATATTGCTTGTGATGAGTATGAACAACCTGAATTGAGTCTGGATTATGACGGGAAGAGAGACAGATGGAATGGATTCAATCCTAACGACTATGATAAGGTATGCAATATGTATACTAATAAAACAATAAAATTACTTCTATTTAAGCCTGGCGGTTGGAATGCAAGTTGTGCCCTCCCTCCTGGCAGAATGTCTACACCACTATACTTAATACATAGCTACTATTATGATATAGTACTTTCTTACTAATCAGTTAATTGATTTGTAACTATACTGATATCTGACAGGTTATGGAAGAACACGTATTAGTTGAAAAAGCAAAACAACAAATAAAGGCAGAAACTTTAGAAACTGAGCTGACTTCTCATCAAGAATCTACAGAGAATGAAGTGAAGATAGAAGAGGCTGAAGGTAGTGATAATGGCGTCACGGTAATTAATAATACTGATCCTACGGATAATGGAGTGAAGAAAGAAGCTGTAGGTAGTGACAGAGGTAGAGATTCTGATAATGAAGAGATGTGTTCAGAGATTGTTGGTGTACCAGGACAGAAGTTCGATTCTAAATTGAGGACAACTGTCAGGAATCTGAGAATACGAGAAGACACAGCTAAGTATTTGCTTAATCTGAATTTAAATTCTGCTTTCTACGATCCAAAGAGCAGATCCATGCGAGACAACCCCTACAGCAACACAGGAAAGGTTCCCTCAGAAGTTCCTTTTGCAGGAGAGAACTTCGTGAGGTCTTCGGGGGAGACGTCTGACATGGCTAAAGCACAGCTGTTCACTTGGGAAGCTTTTGAGAGAGGGGTAGAGCTACATTTGCAGGGAGAGCCAACCAAAGCAGAGCTGTTGTATAAAGAAGTGAGATATATAATCATATTAGCATATACAGTAGAACACGCTTATAACGAACTAATTGGGACAGTCATGCTAGTCACATTTTATTCGTTATAAGCGTGTTCCACTGTATTTTACTTTTAGTGATTAAATACATCTACGTACCAACTACGAACTGTCTATTAGGTAATTATCATAGCTATTAGGTAAATCAACGGAAAGACGCATTTAACAATGAAATAAAACAAGAAATTCTGGACAAATATGGGGGAGAAGAGTACCTGAAGGTTCCCCCCAAGGAGCTGATCTTCTCTCAGAACGAGAGGTACATAGAATATTCTAGAACTGGTAGAGTAGTGAAGGGAGAGGAGAGAGCTCCTGTTAAGTCCAAGTATGAGGAAGATAAGCTGGATAGTAATCACACAGCTGTTTGGGGTTCTTATTGGAAAGAAGGAAAGTGAGTTGTTATTATAATTATGTTTTTATTTACACAATGACTAAAAATATTTGTGGTGCATTTACTGGACGAGAAAATGCGAAATTCAGATTCAGCGTACTTTATTAACTCATTGTTGTTGTTAAGAGCAAGTCTCTACTTATATTTTGAGATTTCAACTATTTGTTTACTTAATATTCATAAAAACAACAAATAATTTACATATGATTATTCTAAAGTATGAGAATCGGATTCAGCATATTCGATATATTTAGTCAACTTTTGTTGAATTCTGTTTATTTTCTTGTTAAACACGATAAATACAAGTTATGCGACATGTCAGAATTGAGAAATTCGAATTCGATACACATTCCGTAAATCCTTTCCTTGACAACGGACAGACAGACAAAAATAGCAATTTAATAATCTAAATTTTAGTAATTTTCAAAATCTAAGATTAGAACATTTCCTTAATTGATAGATAATCATTTTCAGCCGTGTTTATTGTCAATTGGTGTGTGTATATGTCGTAACAATCATCTTGTCTGTTAGTTTTAAGCACAACTGTTTTGTCCATTGGGTTATTTTTGTCGTTTGGGTAGTGTTATCAAATGGACAAAATAATCAGATTTCAATTTGATAATAAGTAGTTTACTATATAATTATGGTATGTAGATGGGGCTATTCGTGCTGTCATTCTCTGATTAAGCTCTCCTACTGTACCGGTTTAGCAGGACAACAAGCAGAGAGAGAAGCTGAAAAATATTTAGCTGAAGCTATGGAGAAGACAGATGACTCTGTTAGTAAGTCACTTGTAGAGCTACACAAAGAGAGGATGGTTGAGAAGAGAAAGAATAAGAATAAAGTCACACAGGAAGAACTGGACAAGATTAGAGAGGAGAAAGTGGGTAACATATGCTATGTAGTAATAATACTATTGTTATGGTGAACTACAGTATTATCGCAAACTAAAAAAACTTCATGAAAAAATGCAACCTGCAACCTCCTCTATAAGCGGGATTTCTATCTATTGGGAACCTCAGCGTATAAGCGGGGAATGGGGAATGGAAATACTTTAGAGAAATATATGCCTCACACCATTGACCCTCTATGCCTCTATAAGTGGGAAATTCTACAATAAATTTTCTTGAATAATCAATTTTTGAGCTAAAATGGAAAACAACAGATATTTACCGCTTTGATGAGTTAAAACTTTTGGGTTTCTCAGAAGAAAATTTCTTACAAATTTTTATATTTAATCAACAGCCTTAGGGGATATTATAAGATCAAATATCATTGAAAAAATCGTTAGAGGAAGTGGCTATACATACAGACTCAAATCTCTGTTAAAGGACATGTGTATTATGAATTATAAATGGGGGTGGGGGTTATCAGGAGATTCGCCGGTCCGACTTCCCCCCCCATTAGAGAGGTTCCACTATACTTCACTATAAGTAGATGGTCTATATTACTTATCCTTTCAGCGTATAGGTCGATCCTGTTCTGAATATGTTTGCCTACAAGGTTTTTCTTTGGTGTTGAGAACAACCATAAGTCGCATGGGGCAAGGTCAGGTGAGTAGGGTGAATGTTTAGCTCGGTTACCTTCATCCTTTCTAAGACAGGCTAGACAGCTTGAGCTTAGTTTTGTAAGTCCTAGCGTAATCGTACTGTAGCTTCAGTCCTCTAGACCTGACTTAGGTCTTCGCTCCCAATAGTGTTATTCGACTTGATAGGCAGTTGCTGGCATAAATTGATCACCTGTTGTATAATAAGCAAGGTTGAAACCGCATCAACCGAATAGTTGTTCTAACAAACATTCGGTCAAATGTCTTACTAACCAATCTTTCATTATATTTTCCATAGATTTCTTGTATAGTCAGGGGTAATCCCCGGGGGTCTGCAAGTATGAAATATATTTTGGTCAACCGAATACTGATATTCGGGAGCCAGCCAAATATTGAACTATTTGACAAATACATTTGTTTAAAACGAATATTGAATTGTTCGGTTGCAACCTTGATAATAAGTAACCAATATATTTTCAGGTACAAGAAGCTATCAAGGAGATACAGCAAGAAATTAACAAAGAGTCTGACAACAATTCTGCTACAGATCGTAAGAGAGTTTACAGTTCTATGCAGGCAGACCCTATTGCTCCTTCTGAAGAACAGTTAGAAGCTTATCACAGAGTAAAAAAAATGAAGAATGATCCAATGAGTGATTTTATTGGAAAAGATTATTAACTGTATTACTTATTTTGATGTCATTCTTGTATATTTATTTGCTGAATTAATAATTTAATTTGCTTGTTTTAATTCATTTCACAGAATAGGAAGATATTATTACATTAATGTAATTATATCTTATCACTAATGAATAGGTACTTAGACCTAGGGTATAAATATTCTTATAAAGTATTAACTATGCTACTCCAGGCCTTCTCCATATACGTAGACGAAATTATGCCATATCCATATTAGAAATAATCTCACACTGAATCGGCCAACGGATCAGCGAATTCTTGTTAGTATCCTTAGTATCCAGGATCTTGAAGGAATGGCATAAGTATCTTATAATGATTGCTCGGTTGTGCTTTGGAATCATAGGGAGTTTCTAAGAGATAGTATTCTGTGTTTGAATCTGCAATTAACAAATTTATGTAGTTTAGATACTGTACTTCTGTAGCATAGCAGTTTGCTATGAACTATCTATACCGTATTGCTATCTCAGGTTTTGATTTGTGAAAGCTTTGGTGGAATTCTTCTCAGAAAGAATGATACCTTTCTAAATTTATCTCATCAGCTAAGACTTGTGTTCTCATCAATAGTAAGATCCTTAGAATATAGACTACTTTAGGATATTTCAATTCTTGTATGTCGCAACTACTAGGATGGTTCTACACAAGACGGGGGTATTGTGTGTAAGTATCTCCGTCTTGTGTGGGGCCAGACTTGTCAGCTGTTGTTCCTTGTCTTCTTGGATCTATCAATTCATTAACTACATAATTATGTGCCTAATTGTATATTTAATGAATTGATATATTTTAACAGACTAATACAGAGCTATCCTATGTATATTATGGCCTTATAAATTCAAAATCGCGAGATTTGTGAATAATATCTTTATTCTATCGTGAGATCTGCGATTTAGTATTATTTTTCTGTAAACTTGAAATCGTGAGAGCTGAGAGTCATGCGTATATTGCTTATATTGCGTATATTGCTTATTATGACTGTATTTCAGTAAAATGCAGTCTCTTGATTACTAAAGAACTGATCAAAACGCACTGATTGATGTGGGTCGTGGGATCAGCTGCGCCTCTTATGAATATATTGAACCACCAAATCAAGAAAGAAACTAAGGGAAACATTTTCATCCCGAAAAAGCAATAATTGCCAAGTTACAGATTAACTAGCCTCTTGTACTAGTTTATCATTTTACATTCCATTTGACTTGTCGATAGTTTAATAGAATGTATCATAATACACAATATAGTGCCGGATTGGCAATAATTAATTATAATTCACTTTATAAGCCAGTCTGTATATAATAATCTATATTATTAAATCTCAATTGCTGTTTGTTCTTTGTTTTCTGTCTGTCTGTCTGTTGACAAGAATGGGATTTATGGTATGCAAAATAATATAAATTTCAAAATATTGATACTAGACCTCAACTGCTACACTGGGATAACAAAAGTACGTACCCTGAATCCAAATTCTTCGTAAGTAAATTTATAATGATTTATGATATAGCCATATAGGTACTAGGTACATAATTAACTAATGGAATAATTCGACGAGCCCCACGGAGCGGGGTAAAGTAGATTCAGGTTCTTCTTCAATCTACGCTAGGGGCAATGATTTAGTTTGCTTATGCTGTAAGCTGGCGCAATTTAACACTTTCCTTAGTAACCGGTAACAAGTAACCTTCAGTTGTTAACATCTCCAGGTTTGAGCGGTTCTTTCTCAATGTAATTTTTCAGGGTTTATAAGGCATAGTTCTGTATCGCTTGGATGCGAAGTTATTATTCTATTGTTTTGAGGTTTTCCCTTTCCAAGTTTTGCTCAAGGGTATTGAAACAACCCAACCCAAGGTAGTACGTTTCACATGGAACGTATCTAAACTTCTCAAGACTGTCCGAGTACTACCCGCAGACATCAAATCATTTACTCTCAAAGTAATGAATTTACTAGCAATAATTATTAGTGGCCTCACGATGCTTATGATACTTGCAAACGACACTGCAGTTTGTGAAATTGATACAATCCATTTATTGCACCATGTTCTCCATTTGTTCCAGGCCGAAGAGTAAGATTTTTCGTGGATGTCTCCATGAGGGGAGGATTGGCTCAATAGCTGATTTCGTAAGGCCTCTGCAGTTAGTATGGAGTCATCTAGATTGTCTCCACTCTCCAGTATTCGCTAATTTTGATAGTGGTATCACACTATGTAATAGTTGTCGTTGGATATCGATTAATGCGTAGTCCCTTTTCTGAGTCTTAGAAAATTTGCTGCGAAAAGTGTGTCGAGATTAATTATTTTCATAACATCGATGTCTAGTCCCTTAAATTGTTTGGCAGCCTTCGTTGTTTGTCTGCTGAAAGTGTATTTGTGAAACATTTGGTTCTGTATTGCGCAACTTCTTGTGGCGCCTGAAAATATTCATTCTCAGTCAGAGACCCTGGGTCAAATGCAGCGCTTATATCCTATGTATATGGCTGAGACTGAGGAACTGTGATCGCATTCCGATTGCTGGGACTCATATGTTTGATCATTACCCTCTATAGTCTTGTCAGGGAATATTATCAAATATCTTGTCAATCTGGGAACAAATTCCTTAACAAGAATTTATTCACCAAGGTGTCTAGTAACATGTCTCAAAGGTCAACTTCCTTAAGAGACTCTACTGAAATATATATATAAGTCTAGGAACCACAATTCATATATCCAGTAGGTTCTTATAACCGGTATATAGTATATAGTGGATGCCAGTTATGAAAACACTTCATTTAACCTCATTTAGATGTAGGAATCATATTTTAGAACTTTTCTCATAAATATTGTATATTTTTGCTGATTCTACAAACATACAGGTAATAAGAACAATATTTACTACTACTTAACCAGATACTGCCGGGAAAATGTGTGATTTTATGACGTCAAAAAGGTGCTAAAATCTCATTTTGGTGCGGAAGTGGTAAAATTATCCTGTTCCTTTCGTTACAAAGATAACACTTCGGCCGTAATCGGTTAAGCACTCAGATCGGTTGAGCAAATAAATCATGATCTAGTATGATCCTGTAAGATATAAGAGTCTAAGTCAAAGTATGGAATCATAATGGTGACATAATAATGCTGATTGGGTTATCCTCGGATCTTGCACGGCAAATATACTTCGTCAAGCCACGTTAGAATTCGGATAGCCTTGCGTAGAATAGACCCAAGACTCAAATTAGTGACTTAATATGAGAATATAAAGATATTACAATATTACAAATAAATTAATTAGTAAATATCAAATAAGTAAATAAGTCAAAAATATTTCATTATACAAGTATATAATGAGTATACAAATGTAGAATTCTGGGAAGTAAAAGATTAATAAGAGCTAAGACTCATCAAAAATACAAAAAAGAAACATAAACAAATTCTTATAATATTATATACTAAATTCAGTGTATTACTGAAGAATATATTCATTGTATATTTCATGTTATAAGTCAGTAACATATGTGTTAGTAATACTGTGTTCTAATACAGCTAACACAGACCAAGCAGAGGCGCATTGTGATAGTTTGATTCCTTCAGGAAATTTACAGAACCCTTCAGGGAGTTTCCAATCATTCTCTTCAGCATATTCCATTATGCTTTCCCTCAGTCTATAAAAATCAAATTTAAATACAGTAAACTACTTAGGTATGGCATCTGCAGTACACACATTATATGCTATGCACATATATTATTGAGTGTTGTTTGAATCCGTATACTAATATCAGTAATCCCATTACACAGTACCTGACTTCACAAATCGTATTCTCAAATCTAAGTCCTTATTATTGTACAAATTTTTGTTAAATAATGTACAATACCGCACCTGTAAAGCTGTAATACATTTCTATGTAAAAACTTTGCGGACACACTCAATTTAGGTTCGGCATGTGCCCCATGTGCCGCATCCTGGCTACGTCTCTGGTTACGAATCCCCTGGGGTGCTTCCATTCCAGGCTAGTATAGAAAAAATAAAGTGTTACCCATTGTACATTGAAACGTTAATGAGCCGACAAAGAGTGCCCATGCAGTATTTATACAAGTTTTATGAATTCTGCGAATATAGAAAATATAGAATTTGTAACGTTCACATAGTTATTAGTTAACCTTATGGTTCATATTTAGTTGAATTGTGTAGTTAATAGATTATATAGGGAATTTAGGATATCAAAACTAATTAGTATTTCTGTATTATTCAATAAATTTGTCTTTTCATAGTCTACTAAACATAAGGCCTAACAGTAACTCGAATTTTTGGCACCAGGGATGCAGTATTAGCCGAAATCATTTATAGACATAGTTTCTTTATTACAGAAAAATGCATTTTTAGCTGAATAAATGTATTACATTTTTGTAGAACAGCAAATTTTACACAAATAAATGGTAAAAACTTATAGGAATGTGTGAAAATATGTGGCTAGTAAGCATTTATTTAGCAAAATATGTCATTATTTGATGCCTTGTAGAACGTTAAATATTGCATTTATCAACTCAAAGTGAATAAATGAAATGATCTATGGATCCTTTTATACAAAATGTCAAAAGTTGGCTCGTTGTTGAGTTAAGGTAGAGACCATGGATGACAAGTTTTTATGAATATTCAATTATAACTCGAGAATCATTTACATGATCATAAAATCAGGATAGGCAATTTATACTATTTACCCAACTTCCCATACCCTTGCAATACATTTTGATATGATATCTCTCACACCAATGTGACGATGCCCATATATGGTCATTTTCAATATTCTGCAATACTCTTCAATTATTTCCTATCAAAATGTATTACAAGGGTATGGGAAGTCGGCTAAATTGTATAAATTGACTATCCTGATTTACGATAATTGTAATGATTCTCGAGTTATAATTGAATATTCATAAAAACTTGTCATCCATGGTCTCTACCTTAACTCAACAACGAGCCAACTTTTGAATAACAAACTTTTGACATTTTGTATAAAAGGATCCATAGATCATTTCATTTATTCACTTTGAGTTGATAAATGCAATATTTAACGTTCTACAAGGCATCAAAGAATAACATATTTTGCTAAATAAATGCTTACTAGCCACATATTTTTATACATTTCTAAAAGTTTTTACCATTTTCTGTATAAAATTTGATGTCCTACAAATCTGCAAAATATTTATTCAGGCAAAAATGTATCTTTTCTACAATAAAAAGACCATGTATATAAATGCTTTCAGCTAATACTTCATCCCTGGTACTTTTACTGTTAGGCCTTATATTTAGTAGGCTATGGTCTTTTATATATTGTTCGCGTCCTCACCCAAAGTCCTTCTCTACAGCATCTCTCTCTCGCACAAAGAAGAGAATAAAATCATGAAGAAATACCAAAATTTTCTCTACTGGAAAGTGGTTACAACTTCGTATTATTTGTTGTTTCTCCTCCTCACTCACAACTTCCTGAAACTCATCTTTCAGAGAAGAGTAGGTAATCTATATTGGAAAAAGGTTACAATCTGAGCAAGTGATAATTTGGCGATTTCAAAATGTCCCAATATATAGAGGCAATTGGGACAGTAGAATCGATATTCCTCAAACTCGATAACAAATTCTATATTTATTTTGAATTATAATAGGAAATTTTGACGTTAGAATATTATATTCTAAATCTTCACAGTAATTTTTGGTGATCTAGTAATACTCTAATCAGTAATTACAAGATGTGTGCTGGATAAATAGATGTCAACCAAATACACCTGGTACTCACCTGACCATGGAGACAAAGTTTACGAGCTTTCTCTATTGACATAAATTCCCAAAAGCTCAGTATATGTTTCAAACGCAATGCACTCTCTGCCTGTAGAAAGAAAGAATAAATGTAAATATTAGTAAACAAAACCGTTGTATAATTAATTGTAATAACTGTGAGAACTGAGAAGTGGTGGAAATAGCACATTCTAGACAATAGACAATGGGTACACATCTATATCCCCAAATTAATACAACTAGAACTCAGAAATTCAAATTGCCACGTGGAAGGAAGGAAGTAAGAAGTTGCCAAGTATTTATACCTTCAATAAAATAGGTAAGTATATTAGTACAAATATAAAGACAGACAGTAATCTTCTTCGGTTATATCAAAGTGATTGCTTGAATGTATGTAATTGGGTTTATAACGAAATGAAACAGATGTCCTGGGAGCTTCTTTATAATGAGAGTTTACTATAATTGTATACATATTACAGATAATGTACAATTATACATACTCTTCTGCTCTGTAGAGGACCAGCTCCTTCTGACGTGTAAGAGTATTTTAGAACATCATAAAGATAAGAAGACAATTTCTGTTCTGGATCTCCTCCTGCTGATGATAAGAATCCAATCACTACATCTAGTAGTAGGAGAACATCAGTAACTGCTTCAAGAGAGTCCATATCTTTCCGTATTGCACTCCATACTATTTTATTCAGTTCAGTCTAATAATGAGATAATATTGATTAATAACCAAATATATTAGTGTTTGACAGAAAGAACACTGAAGATATTCCTTTTAAAGAGTTACTCACCTGTTGAACTTTGTGTCGCACCTGCTCAAACACACCCAGGTTATAAGCCTCACGAATATATTCAAAGCGGAGATGTTCTGCTAGAATAAGAGGTTTGTTCTGAATGAATTGTTCCATTAATTGCTGTTCTACTCCCTCAAAATCATATGTCACCTGACTTCCTTGTCCGAGAGCTAGTGAGTAGTGAGCTTGTGACAGCAGTAGAGGCTGCAGATGTTCCACATACTCAATCATATGACTCATATTCAATTCACGGAGTGGTATCTTGTCACTACGGGACCTAATACAATAAGAATGATATGAGACATGTCTATAGACATATCATTTAATAGAATGATGCATACCCCTTCACTCTGTCTCTGTAGGCGTGTACAAATGAGTTGTGTATCAGCACTAGATAGTCAGTGAGTGAGGTGATCAGCACTCCATCTCCTGTTGAGGAGGGGAGCAGGTAGGCTAGAGAAGTAGCATAAGTTATTTCTTGTTGTTCTAGAGCTTCTTCCATTTTGAGACGTCCATTCTTCTTCACATCTTCTCCAATTATACTCCATGCTGTAGCAAGACTCTTCACTAGTCTAGCTAATTCTTCTGATTCTTGTTTGTTCTCTAAGAATAAAATTCAAAATGGCAAACTCATCTCAAAAAAGAGAATAGAGTATAACTATAAACTATTTACCAGTTTTCATTCTATCTAAGAAATCTTTAATAGAAGTATTAGCAGCTTCTCTCTTATCCAATCTGTGTAGGAACTTATCTCCTACTCGTCTCTGTAGCTGTACAATGTCTGATAAATAACGAGTCACGAATAATTTGTTTTCTTCTTTCAGGAACTTGTCTACTAACGGACACTTGTTTTTGGTATTTAAATCAGCTGTACTGAAGCTCTGAGAGAAATGCTCCAGACTCACAATAGTTCTGTAGCGCCATAGATGAGGTAACGGGCTGTTTGATTCAGGTTCATCTCTCTCGTATACAATTCTAAAGATTTAAGACAATTCATAGATAATTCAACTAATATACTAATCTCTGTATTAACCTGAGTAAAGGATTGTTAGCTATCCCCTTTTCACTCAGCACCTGTTCCATCTGTTTCTGTACATCTGTGTTTAGAGAGGTGAGTATAGGTTGAATGAATTTCTTATCAAATTCTCTCTCCCACTGCTCTCTCAACTCGTACTGTGTTAATTCAGTATTAATATCGCCTGTAGAAGAGAAGCTATAAATATCTTGGAAAGTTTCTAGTGTATAGAACCAGATATGTTTGCCTGTAATCCCAATTTATATATTCATGCCTCATATGCCAAAAATCAGCCCTGGGGGTCTACCAGTTTCTTCAATCAATTCTGGACATACAAACACATGTACAGATCATAAAGCGCTTCTCATTATTTGGAGCGCTCTTGCTCCGAGCTCTTGCCCTGAAAGGGAGCGGCGCTCTCACCTCCGCTTCTTACTCAGAATAGGAGCGGACTCCGACTCCTTTTCATACTTTAGATTTACATTAAACGAGCCTTCGGCTCGTCGCTTCGCGATGAACTCGGCGCATTGCGCCTCGAAGTATCCATTCTTCTCCTAATTGACGGCCCCTTTGAGTACTATACTCTAGATATATTTAGAACAATATCATTCACAAATATACGTATATGGCATATATGTTATTAAATTATTTTGTAAGAATAAACCCTTTGTGGCCGTTTAGAGCAAGCCTGTATGTATATTTTGAAATTTGGAATTCTAGGCACGAAGTGCCGAGATTACTAAACAAAAGTGACATAGCATCTCCAGTGTCACCACAGAAGTGGTGACACTGTCAATGTAATTTGGATGGATCATGGATAATAAAATCTTAAAATTACCTATTCTGTGAATTCGAGGCACGTAGTGCAGATTATTTTTTTAATACATCTTTCAATGAAGATGTATTACTATAATTCGTGTTATACGTTCAATCTACAATTTTGGTGACGTAATTTCTATTAGTCTGATTCTGCAATAAATCATAACAGTAGTTCTATAATTTTTAATGAGAATTCTCAGCATAAGTTGACTAAATTATATAATATTTAATAATAATTGACTTATACAAGTCTAACAATGTTAAATCTCATATTTCCAGGTTATCCTAGACTTATAATACGTCAAAATTGATCATGTATAACGTATTATACAAAATTATCCAATAACACTTTTTAGCTCTTTAATGAATACTTAAGCTAACCTGTAGCACTAAGCTGTCGCAGCGATTTAGCAAGCGAAGCGCGCTAGTATATATATATATATATATATATATGTTCAGAATTGATTGGAGAAGCTGGAAGACACCCAGGGCTGATTATGGACCTGGCTCGGACAAGGTCATTCTCACCTTTTTGGTTTTGAATGATCACATTATTAACCACAGCTCAGCCAATATACCTGATAGAAGTTTGGAATTTGAATCACAGGTTCCCCATAATATGTCACATGTCCTGACGTCGTCACTTTGACCAAATGAGTTAGCATTTGGTCAAAGTGACCATTAAATTATTGCGTAATCACGACTGCACAATAAAATCAAAGATTTACCGAATTTTGAATTTTTGTGTTCCACGTTCAAAAAGATTGAGACTGATATAGATATTAAACGAATAGCTATTCCAAAGCTGTGATCAAGGACCACCTGTCATTAACGACTTTTCTTTTGGTATAAAAGACTGGTTTTACTGTAGTAAAAAGATGAGCCAAATCTCAAGATATACATAGAGACTTGCTTGCAAAGGTTAAATAGTGGTAAAAGAGTACGCTAAATCCGAATTTCGTATTTTAAGTTTCTCATATGTAAATTTACTGTTGATTTCGTGATATAATATACTTATATATGTAATATGAATCAATTAGGATATTAATGGTTATCTCGAGGCGCAAAGCACCGAATTCATCACGAAGCGACGAGCCAAAAGCTCGTTAACTAGGATAAAGTATACTCCATCAAAAACGTCAATCATTAATACAGTCCGGGACTTTTAATTAAGCTAATAATTTCGGCCTACTCTATACTGAGGGAACCATAAACCCTTAATTCTAAAAAATATTGTTAGAACTCAGAACGCTGGATCAGCTGATATAGAATACTACTACTCACATGTTTGTTCAGATGTCTCCATCAGGGATTTGATTATCAGATGGAGGTAAAATACAACTTCACCAAAGTTCTTGCCAGTTAGCTTTACCAGATCCATAATATCTCTCTCTAGATGCAAATAGAAGAAGTTAGGAAGATCTCTGGGGTCATCTAATCCTTTTGTCACAAGAGAAGGAAGCACATGGCTACTAACTGTTGGGTATTTAGAACAAGATGACCAGATGAAAGAGATGTCAATCAATACACGGATTATCTTAACTGATGCAGGGCCAAGTAACCTATAGATAATAATAATAATCAATTCCTTGATTTGATTTCAGACACAAATTACCTTTCCCCTGCAAGAACGGTTGTAGCATGGTTCATTTTTCCAATGAAGTATCCTGTTTTAGTTTCATTTCTAGCTACATCGAGGAGTTTATTCTTACCATCTAATTTATGCCTACTCCCACCAACTTGGGAGCCACACTCTCTACATTTAGAAACCACCCAAGGTCTCCCACACTAGATACAAAATATGAATAAATCCAGAATACAATTGATGGATAGGGCAATTGTATAGGAACAGTGGTCGAAATTTGAAATTTGAAAGTGACGTTAGAGTAAAAACTATTCCGGAAATTTAGAGATTTATTAATATTGATTAATATATCTCTTTATTACACGAATAGTTTACTCTAAACTTACATCTCCAATGAAGTAGGGATGACCATTAGGACATTCATACCATTTCCCACCTTCAGTCATAGCATTCTTTGTAAATAGAAACTGATCATCCATCATAGTAGGAAATAACTTATCATTTAATATCTCAGGTTTTTCATAAATTAAAGCAATAGGTAGGAACAGCTGGTGATATTTCTTATAAGATAGCATAACAGCTACATGGTAGATTAGTCTGATTAGGAATAATTCATTGTTTCTGCAACGATCATTTAGAATGAGATTGGGCAGAATGCCATCTCCCAAGTTGTTCGTCGCTATTTGATTGGTAAGGTTCTTTAGCTCTTGATTTATCATAGCAAAATCATTGTTAACAAAATCAATCAGAGTGCAGAATTTCTAGAAACAAGATGAAATCATTTCCCTACCGACATAGTATTACTGAATCCAATAACTCAGAAATGATGCAATTATCAAATTATTTCCAGAAAAGTCCCTGGCTACATCTTGTATATACAATTAACCAAGGTTGAAACTGATAGAACCGAATATCAGTATTCATGAAAAGCAGCCTGACCGAATACTTAATACTGATATTCGGTTGGAAACCGAATATTGAACAATTCGCCATATATTATTCGGTTGCAACCTTGATTAAAACCCAATGATTTAGCGCAGTTCCTTAAGGAGATCCGCTTATGACATGGACGATGTGTGACGTGCAAAATCTAGCAGTCGGATTCACATGACAATTGGTACACATATACATTCAAAGACATGCTAGAGATTAGGTTTCAACATATTGTCGGGGGTAATTGGGTGCGTAGAGTCCGAATTTGACATTTTCATAGTCTGAAAGTTAAAAATCGACAGATTTCTCATATGATTAATCATTTGTTAAATCTTTCTAACATAAAATATATTTTGATGTTAGAAACTTCATTTCGACTGTTAGTCAGGGGTAACCAAGTATGCAGATTCAAATTTTGATATTTTAACAACTACTTCTACATATTTTATCATATGATTAATCGCATTTTCACTCCATTAGGCTCATATTTAAATGATAGTGACAATTTTTTCTAACGACTAATCATTATTCATTCGGTGAAAACATGACCCAGATATCCGAGCTGACTCCAGTCTGTCAGCTGAACATTTTATAGTATAGCTCCTATAGGGAGATGTCTTCGGGTAGGGTTCGGAGTCACAAGTCCGTAGGAGCTGGAGTGGCAAGGCGCACCAATAACCTTTGCTCCCTACGTCCCTGGTTCAGTCAGTTCGTGTTGAGATTCGAACTCGGGTCGGGATCTGAAAAGTAAACACGATTCCAACTCTGGTCGAGATGTATAAACTTATTATTATTTTTAATTTATTGCGCCGCGGTTTGTGCACAAAGTGTGCACAATCCGAAGCTTGCTTGTTAGCTAATGCAGCTCGAGAAAAGAGTATTTCAAATCTAAACCAAAATGATTCCGAAAATAGGCAAATTTGACGACAAAGGCATTAGTTTTCACGATTTTATACTTGTACAAGTAAGTACTATCATTAATGAATTAGTCAACTAACATTACCTGCTCAATGCTCATTTCATCGTGAAGTACCATGAAGTATTTGATAACTTCTTGAAATATTGAATATAATACATATTCAAATGATTTCAATGCTTTTTCCTAAAGAAAATGTATTTGATATTAAAGCAGATAATTGAAATAATGCAACAAAAACGATATTATATATCATAGAATGTCCGTGTATATATGTTAAATAACACACGGTTTAGACGTTCAGTTCATTTTTCTGACCTAAAGCTTGAAAGGATAAAAGGGAGGAAATATAACACGAATTGTATACAGTCACACAGCTACTCCCAAAATATATTTTTGCTGTGCTTGGCTTGCATATAAGACATCTATTGTATTACAGTGAATATGAGGAGGATGCTCCAATCTTAAAGTTAAGACACTCTTAAATGATAATCTAATCTGGTCAATGTCCTCAATGAGCAGAGGTGTAGTCAGATTTGTCCCATATCTCTGGCTACATTCCGGTCAATGAGGATTCAGAATACTTGAAAAGGTTTTTGGTTCCCCAGTATGAGAAGATTATTTAAACGCAGCAATAGTATAGGTAAACCTTTACATGAAATATCTTTGGATAGTTAGGGAATGTGAATAAACAGCTAAAGTCTGAGAACAAATTCGTTAGCAAGAAATTTCCTCACCTACGTGTTTATATGGGCAGGGGCAGCATACCCGGTATGGCTGGTGCGTAGAGCGCCGTACAATTGTAATTATTTCGTTTTTTCCGTGTAGAGAAATAGTAAAAAAAATGTCCAGCCGACAAACTGGAAGTGCAGCTCAGGGTTATGTATTTTTGCTCTTTTCAGGGGCACGTGTTGATGCAGCAATGCATCAGATGTCTCAGGGCAACGCAGACGGACTGACGGACGTGGCACATTGTCTATACCATCACGGCATCTCCCTATAGGAGCTGCATTAAAAACCGGTTTGTACTGTACTGTCAATTTCTCGTCGTAGCATTTTTGAAGGGACGTACCGCGCCTGAAGAGTGTTCACTAACATGTTTCAATAAGTTTAAATTCAACTCCCATAGGGTACCCGATGACAGTTGCTGAAAATAGGTATCCACAACCACCAGGAATATTTGAACACGTTAAAATGCATAAACTCCTTTCCTCTTTAAATCGAACCTAATTTCATAAAGTAGGCTATGCTAAGGTTTATTGTGATATTTGTAATCACTGAAAAGTGATCAGAAAATCTTCAGTCTTAATAGCCTGTTAATTATCCCTTATGAATAATTTCGAGAGAGACACAGGTGACAATTTCCAGTTTATAGAATTTGGTTAGGTTCCCCTACGGGAGTTGCATTCAAATTTTTTGAGATTTAGTAGACACCCTTATAAACACACTGGTGAAGAAATTTCTTGCTAAGGAATCTGTTCCCAGACTTTAAGATATTTGAAGATATTCCCTTGTAACCCTGACTAGGAACTATTACAATTACTTACTGGTTCTGTATTGAAGAAAAGGGCAAGAGCATCTTTCTTTTCGACAAGATATAATTGTTCTACTTTATTCGTGATAGTTAGATAATCTTCGCCATAAATAATGAAGTAATCAGGTACAAATGTTGGTAACTACAAATAGTGATAGATCAATCGATAAATTGGACAAGAATCAACTACTCAGAAAAAGTTAGTTCGATTAGCATTCTCATCTCTAGTATGATAAATAGTTTGTTTCTCTGCCAGTTTAAAGTTACAGTACAGTGAATGTCGGTTATGAGAAAATCGTCGGGAACTGGACAACCGCTATGTAGTATATAGTAGATGCCGGTTATGAGAACACTTCATTTAATCACATTTGGATGTAGAAACCATATTAAAGAAAAGTATTATCACATCTACTATATAATTAATCCCGAATTCTACAAACATACTGGTAATGAGAACCAATTCTAGTTCTACAATAAGAGTGTTCTTATAACCAGCAGAATTTATATAGGGTATATAGTAACCGTTTTCTATTATGATGTTCTTATATCCGGCAAAATTCAAGTTGTGCTTCTTATAACCGGATGTTCTTATACTGATATATGTTACCGTCCAAATTGAGTAAGGTTATTCTGAAACAAAATTTGAGATTAAATATTATGGTTTACTAAATAAACAATATTTTATAATTTCAAAGATATGATTTATGGCAGGGGGTGGTCAAACTTTTTTCTGTGTGGGTCGCATTCTAATTCCAAATTTTTATGCGGGCCGTATTGACCTACGACTACGTTCCATGTTCTAATTTATTAGAGAAATTCTATTAGCTAATTGTAAAATAAACAATAATTAACTGTATTAATAAAATTTTCCATGGGGGAAATTTCCGAATGCGTAAGGAAGAGTAAGACAGTGATCAAATAATTAAAGCACTCAAATAACTTAGGCCAGGTGGGCCGGTTCAAAATCACAAGCGGGTAGTTTGTCCACCCCTGATTTATGGTCTGCTAATAAACATGAAATATCCAATTCTAAAATTGTATATTGTATCTAGATTCATACTACAAATACTATTTGTATGGTTTAATACAATTAATATCTAAATATACAGGGTGTCTAATAAGTTTTGTTATATATCAATTCCCCAATAATTTCAAATTTATCCATTGTAAAGCCATGAAACTTTCTATTTTCTTAGGACTTATGTTCCTAATTACAAATTACAAATATCATTCGTGAAAAGTGACAATTTTTGAACGAATTTCTTCTAACATGATTTTCTGGGAAATCATCAACTTGAATGATATATACTTGGTATAATTTGAAAGAGCGCCAAAAATGCTACAAGAAATTCTAGAAGATTACTTCATAAGTATATTAATAGCTACTGTCTAAGGCGCGAAAATGTATAACAGAACTTATTAGACACCCTGTACATTCACAATATACTATAAAAAATTAATGATCATGACAGATAGGAGATAATGTTGTAAATGTACTTCTAGAAAGTTGAAACTCTATTAGTTTTCAGTGAATTAATTGTCCAGGATAATTGACTAGTTGATTGAGGTGGTTTTGAAAAAACCCTATCTTACATTACTATCTGTTCTCGCATACGGTGCCTGTGACACCTCGGGTTGCATTTAATCTGCCTTCGTTAGTACTGGCAAGTCTTCCGACAGCTCTCTTACACTAGCATGAGACGAACTACGTAACCCCTACCTCTACAGGGTTCAATCCAGGATTTTACTTTTGGGTGGTAAGTTGTCATAATGGGGAACGCTATATATCCCTGACTATTCTTTCGTTTTATCTAGCTTATGCAGATATTTTGTGCAATTAAGATACTACTTCATGGTCAATAGTACCACTGAAAGAAGAACAGAGATTAAAGAAGTAGACAGCGCCACTTGGTTCAAGAACCATTCTTTAGTTTTTACAGATGATACTCAGCTTGGTGGAAAACACATTGTGATCATGGAAGAGGAAAAAATTCAACTTCTTCAGACAGTGTATCGGCCATAAATACAAAGCGTGATTGACCATATCCGAAATAGGATGGAGTGCACTGATCTAGTCTCTTCTATGTTCGTTTTTGACCCTCCCCATCTCCTCTTTTCCATACCATAGTTAGGCGATAGTTGAAGTTCGGTTTAGGGAGATGGCGCGCTTGAACATACGATGGGCATATGCATTGAAGGCCTTAATCACCTAACGAATGATATGTTGGAAGAATTTGTTGATCATTATACAGGGAAAAGAGCTGTAGAATAGTATTGTGAGGTTGAAGCATAAATATTGTTTATTGTTAATTAAGACAGATTTTCCTAAAATATTCATATTGAAATTATTGTTGTTTGTATTTAGTATCGTAATTGGACAAAATCTCTGCATAAACTAAATAAAACGAAAGAATAGTCAGGGATATATAGCGTTTCCCGTTATGACAACTTCCCCCCCCAAATCCTGGATTGAACCCTATAGAGGCAGGGTTATGTAGTTCGTCTCATGCTAGTGTAAGGCAGCTGTCGGAAGACTTACCAGTGCTAACGGAAGCAGGTTAAATGCAACTATAGGTGTCACAGGCACTCTACCGTATGCGAGAACAGATAGTAATGTAAACAGGGATTTGTCAAAACCACCTAAATCAACTGGTCACCTAACCTTATAATCAACTGGTCACCTAACCTTATAATCAACTGGTCAACTAACCTTGTAATCAACTGGTCAACTATCCTTATAATCAACTGGTCAACTATCCTTATAATCAACTGGTCAACTATCCTTATAATCAACTGGTTAATTACCCTAGACAATTAATTCACTGAAAACTAATAGAGTTCTACTTCCTGGAAGTACATTTACAACATTATCTCCTACTCTGTCATGATCATTAATTTTTATAGTATATTGTGAATGTATATTTAGATATTAATTGTATTAAACCATACAAATAGTATTAGTATTTGTCAAATGCTAAGTCAATTGAAGGAATATATTTGTAGTTTGAATCTAGATACAACATACAATTTTAGAATTGGATATTTCATATCATATCTTTGAAATTATATAATATTGTTTTTTAGTAAACCATAATATTTAATCTCAATTTTTGTGTAAGAATAACCTTACTCAATTTGGACGGTAACATATATATGTGTGTGCATATATATATAGGAAGTCCGACAAAACGTTCCACGACAAAATGTTCCACGACAAAACGTTCCACGACATTTCGCTCCACTTTTGATTGGTCCATGTTTGTTAATAATTTAACAGGTTTTAAATGGCTAAATAATTGAACTAATTTCTTGTCTGAATTCGTTTGGTTAATTCTATCTTAAGTAAAATTGGTTTACCAGTTGCTGTGTAGAATTTGCTAAATAGGTTAACTAAGTAGCTTATATAGATTCATTTAGATTGTGGTCGAAAATAGACATAGTATACTATTAGAGGATGACGTATATAATATTATGTAGTAGGTATTACAAACTGGTATAGCGTCAAGAGCAGTTGGCTAGATATTATTGCATTTGTTTCAAACAATTTTAGCGTCCTGGCGGATTCAGTGGGTGCTAAAACCTGTTTTTCGGAGCCCGCTTATTTGTCCCGATTGAATTCCAAATTTCCAATAGACATTAACATTAATTTATTTCAGAATTACAGACACCCCATAATTCCGACTTCCAGCCATTTATTAGTACCAAATTATATTGATGACCCCGAAATTACGGCCATTTACCTGAATCCAAGGGTGACCGTAATTCAGATGTTCCACTGTATATATATATATATGTGTGTGTGTGTGTGTGTGTTCACTTGAAATTACTTCCTTGTTGACACCTTTGGACTTTGGAGGGGTTAAGACCAGATTTGGCATGTATACTCGCAATGAGATCTAGATGTGCACGGTTATCGAAGTGCTGTGCAGCACGCCCTGTGTTGGTTTTGCCCCTTTGACTAAAAGCATTGTTTATTGATTATATATGTATACCGCCCACCGGCACCACATACGATACAACTAAGCTGCGTCTTGTAATGTTTGCTTTATTTATGTTCGCAATATTTTATATAAACGAGCGAGTTTGGCTTGCGGTTTACGATCACGCTATTAGGGGGAAACCAGGCCTGACTAAGCCAATGTAGAGATGACCAATTAGAAATGTTTTAAGTTCATATTTCATTGCTTTTGTCGAGATTACTGAACCAAAGCTCTTTATAAATCCTAGTTTCCCAGTTTAAATATGACTACTTGTATTATTAATAAGTAACTCACAAGAAATATAATTGATTAATTAAACATTTATCTAATAACAATAGGAAACTAAACAAAACAAATAGAAACTAAAAACTAAACTATGTTCTACTTGGGTGCAACTACCACATCTCGACCACTGTCCACTTCAATTGGTAGCTGCACCGTTAGGAATTAGTGAAATCCGGAGAGAGGTAGGAGAGAGGAGATTTAACACATTGGCATGGAGAGAGAGGGAAAGAGAAAGCAAGGGTTCATACGAAGGGAATGGAGATAGTGAAGCGTACGAATGAGCATCTGCATGCACCTGATGTGCAGGCTACGGCCTGCTGTGAGATAAAGGCCGGCATCAAGAGGAAAGCACGAGACACACAGGATAGCTCACACCAGATAATCGGTGAGGGTATGCTAACAGCATCAGAGGGTACTGCTGCTAAACTACCTAAGCTGGACAGCCTGAAGCGGACGATACAGCGTCAGCGTGCAAGTGTATTATCAGCTCCAGTGCAGCCTACCGCCCTAGCAGAGTTGGTTCTACCTGCAGAATACCAGCGGACAGCCAAGGGGGAACAGTTCCTACTCTATGACTCTGGGGAAGACGATGCACATAGATTCCTCATCTTCGGGACACAACGCAACCTCGGGATGCTACAGCAAAGCAAGATCTGGCTAGCTGATGGCACCTTCAAGACGGCGCCTCCCCTCTTCGCCCAGGTGTATGTGGTGCATGGACTCCGAGGAGGAGACGATCCTATGAAGACTGGTCATCTGTTGCCGAGTCTGTTCGTGCTGCTGCCCAACAAGACAGAGGATACCTACCGTAGGATGTGGGAGCAGATCCTCATACTCTGTCCTCTCGCCCAGCCTGAACAGATGCTCCTGGATTTTGAGAAGAGCGCAATTAACAGCTTTGAGCATGTCTGGCCTAACACAGTAGTGAAGTGCTGCTTCTTCCACCTCACACAGAATATCTGGTGCCATGTGCAGTCTGTAGGGCTGCAGTCTGACTACACACATGACGAAGAGCTGGCCATGCGCATCCGGAAGATACCAGCCGTTGCATTCGCCCGACCAGCAGACGTACCTGATCTGTTTGAGCAAGTGTCAATGGACCTCCCCCTTACGTCTGAGATAGGCGAGCTAGTCGACTACTTTGAGAGGACGTATATCGGTCGCACGCTAGCCACTGGACACCATGTAGCGGCGACGTTCCCCATTGGTCTGTGGAACTACCACTTCAGTACGCCCTTCGGACTCCCCCGTACAACCAACGCCGTAGAGGCATGGCACCGCAGCTTCAATGCCACTGTCGGCTGCCATCACCCCACCATATGGAAGTTCCTCCTAGCCCTCAAGCGTGAGCAGGGCCTAGTGGAGGTGCGGCAGACTAACTACCTTGCTGGGAAGCCGCCAACCAAGCGGAGGAGGTCCCAACAGAGTGAACAAGCGTTGAGGATCTAGTTGGAGAATATTATTCACCAAATCGTACTAAGATGGAGTTCTTGCAAGGTGTAGCACATCATTTCGGTCTGGGAGCGGATTAACATGTTAATCTAAAGTGTTATCTCAAAATTAAATTTATTTGAGGTATAGATAATACGGAAGATTAACATCCGTTCTCAGGCTGAGATGGTGTCTACACTTGTATGGAACTTCGTCTTCGTATGGTCTGGTGGATATATTCTCCAACTAGATCCTCAACGCTTGTTCACTCTGTTGGGACCTCCTCCGCTTGGTTGGCGGCTTCCCAGCAAGGTAGTTAGTCTGCCGCACCTCCACTAGGCCCTGCTCACGCTTGAGGGCTAGGAGGAACTTCCATATGGTGGGGTGATGGCAGCCGACAGTGGCATT
>JAKMXF010000049.1:13881-36250 GCA_024704765.1 Oopsacas minuta | reverse complement strand
TGCTTATTGTTTTTATCCAGAAATTGTTAGAATTGATATATATATTAGCAAAAAAGATATGAATAAATTCTAAAAACGCATTTAGAAGTATGAACACAAAACCAAAAATTATGAAAAAATTGTGTATGACATCATTTTATAAAAATTATGAGTAATTTTGAAATTCTAACAGTGTAATTGCTTCCGTGGATATGATATACTATACCCAAATTATACAATTTATAGGGCTAACATTGTTCTTCAATCAGATATTAAAGAAAAACAAAATTCAGCATAAAGCTATGACGTCAGAATATGATACATATAGAAACCTTATAAAAATTTTGAATGCACCAAATGATTCCTAGCATATGATAACCTATATGCTGATAATACATTATATTTGTCTATTTCAAATGAAAATACCCATTCTTTACAAACTCCCATTTTAAGCCACTGTGTTCCACATTCATTTACATTTTTAGGTTAGTATTATTCAAGTTAGCATTGTTTTCTATCCATCAAGATTTCAAATCTTGGAAGAATTTACATTTTACGGTATAGTCTAATTTTTCTGAGAAATATTTTAGCTTCCTAGATCCTCACTTTTCCTCCCAGAATTGCAGAAATTTTCCCCAGGGGGAAATATCCCCCCGGTTCAGAACCCCTGCTCTATATAATAATTAGGTTACGCTCTTCTCTCAGCCTTTGTAGGAACTCCACCCAGCTTCATTATTTGACAACTAGCTCACTTCGGTTGCTGGGCCGTTCTGCATCAGGACTGATCAATAACTATGTAGAAAAAGCTTTATGTTTTATAGTGCTTTTGTCGTTGCGAGATTGGTATACTTGGCCAGTGGCGGATCTAAGGGGGATATATCCCCCCACCAAGAGTAATTTACATGATATGAAATCATAGTGGAATTGGAAATTCATGCCAATATATAGAATTATTATTTGGCCAAATTCTAAACCGTAAATTTCGGCTCGCTTCGCTCGTATCTTCCCTGAAGATCATACTATATTACCATAATTTCAGATATTGTATTCTAAGGATGAAAGTGGCTTGAACTGTAACTGTGGGTCTGTATAAGTATTATTAGCAAGACGACACTTGATATGCTCATGAAAGTTTGTCCAAGTTGAAACAAAATTTATAAGTTGATAATTTATTTGAAAATTACCTTGTGCATGTGCAAATGTATACAAGTAATACAAATTATATAACATATTCATATACACAATGAGATAATACACTTACATAGTCAATCGAAATCATTCCATGCCAAATGTCTGTTACGCCGTTAAGAGAAATAATTTCGAGATTCGAAGTTACCTGACAGTAGAATGGCAACGAATTTTGTAGCGAATAGGGCTTATCGTCCAGAGGCTTCGTCCCTGGAACCCAATAGGGTGCTACAACGCCCTCCATACCCCAACTGGATGATTACCCCCCCACCTCACCAGCAATTTCTGGATCCGCCACTGTCTTCGGCACTACAGGCCCCCAAACTAATTTAAATTTGATCACCTAAAGCTGGTCAAGAAATTTATATATTGTAATTGTCAAATTATAGTCATGCAATGATAATGGTTTACTAGAAAAATTAGACTAATTATAGTACTACCAAGGACTACAAGAATACAAGGACGATTTCTTAATATTGGGAATTTCTTTATAACTGACTCATAACTGGCGCAATTTCCTTTTAAACCATGGATGATGACTGTGTTACATCATTGAGGTGCCTAGCACAGCAACTGTGCAAGTTATTCACTATTAAGCTATTACTAACACATGTATATAAGATATCCAAGCATGAATATAGCTTCTCAAATTTATGATTTGTCATCATTTGATTGTGTAATACCCTTTTTTGGACTATTTTGGCCATATTTCGAGCCTGTTTTGACCATGTTTATATAACAGATGGATCTCCCATCCTTGCAGCATGGAATTATAGTGACTTTTAAGTGTTTCCAACAAATAGATGAAATGATGATGAAATTTTGATGAAATTTTGATGAATTTTGGCATATTCCTCTGTTGCTATGCAAATGTATTTTTACAGATTCTAGCCATAACTGAAGAGATATTGATGATAGAGCTGTACATTTGATAGCAATAGGCGACTTCCTATTCATGAATAATACAGTTTTGATTCCTAAATCTACTGTTACTAAGTTATTGCGTCATTTTTCGAGATTGACCATATATGGTAGGTTCCTTCATAACCTAGTAACCGTTAGGAGAATCAAAACTGTATTATTTCATGGGATACGGACAAATGACTACATGAAGAATATTACAATTTCGGTACTTTGTGATATAGATACATGTTTTCTACTGATTTAAAGTGCTGTGTATATACATTCTGGTAAATTTAATAATAAGTCAAATAACAAAAGACGAAGTAATGAGCATAAGTAAAGATAGAATATCATAGTAGTATATCCTATAATTCGTCCTAATTTGTTCCAAAAGTGAATCTGAGTGCAGTCCTTTGGAGGTATTCCATTTGGGATCGGTGAAAGTAACTAAGAACAAGATTGGCCAATCCCTCCTCATTAGCAGAATTCTTTGTCCTTTTAGATGGCTTATCCCCCGCTAAAAATTTATCCTGCTTTACTTCAACCAATCCTTGTTCTCGTCTGTTGCGATAATCCATTTCCATATATTCGGATGGCGGCAACCAATAGTAACATTATAGGCTCTGTGTAATGCTTCTACAGCATTGTGTGTACGAGGTATCCCCTGAGGTACAGCGTGATGATGATTCCACATCCCAATGGGAAATAATGGTGCTAACTGTGTTCCTCCGGACACTGTTCGACCTATGTAGGTATTCTCAAAATACAATGCAAGTTCAAGAGAAGCTGGTATATCCAGTTGTTCTATTACTTGTGGGAAGAGTTCTTGAACTTCAAGTGGAGGCGCAAAAGCAAGTGCAGGANATAGTCTGTTTGGAGTCCTAATTCCTGAATTTTGCGCCAAACATTTTGGGCGAAATGAAAGAAACAGCCTTTTACTGTAGTTGTTGGCCATTCCATCTGAAAGGCATTGATTGCGGCCTTTTCAAAATCCCTAGTCATGCTTGTTGGAGATGCTGTAGGACAAAGGATTCTGATATGTTCCCACTTTGAGTGTATGTTGCTTCGGTCTTATTAGGTAATAGCATAAAGAGGGAAGGTAAAGATGGCCATCTTGTAGAGGGTTTGGACTTCCACGTAACGCGTGTATTGTATATACTTGAGCGAAAAGTTGAGGTGCTGTTTTGAAAGTTCCATCTGATAGCCAAATATTGGATGATGTTAACATATCACAGTTCTTCTGGGTCCCAAATATTAGAATTCTGGTTAGTTCAGAACCGGAATCATATAACAAAAAGTTTTCCTCTTAGCGGTTATCGTAAACTCATGAGAAATGGCAAGGCATGAAGACTTTCTGGTTGAACGGCTATATCTCGTACCTGCCTTTCTCTACGAATGGTACGCTTCATGCTATCAAGTTTTGGTAGTTTTGCAGCCGTTGTACAAGTAATTATTTCCAATTCGTCTCCAAGAATATGACGAGTTGTGTCATGTGTTTGACGAGCTTTACGTTTCATTCTATCCTTCACTTCTAAGCAATTGACAGCCAATATGTCTGGCTATGAAGATGCTCTCCAGTACGCTTTACAATTTCATTCATTTTAGTATGGAGCCTTGCTTTACATATCCTTGTTTTCTCGCATTGCCAGTGTGTAACATCCCCAATTACTCTCTGTTTATTACAGATAAAACCGCCTTCGACAAGTTTATAACGCTCCTTTCGGATAGTTGACGATCTGATCAACCTGAACTGACTTGGTTCTGTATTTGGCTCAGCCATCAAAATAATACCAACAAATTTAGAGATATGCAAATAGAATATACGTATACGTATACGTATATATATTTTGTGCCAAACTGCCTATTTTTAGTCTTGTCTATTTGTTAAGTGTTATATGGAAACAATCCATTATTATGTGGAATTGTTACCTGAAGCAACTTAGATGAACTAATTAATAAGTATTCTTTCAATAAATTCAATAATAGAGGACACCCTTGAAGTTCCTTGTTGTCTATGTGTCCATTTCCCCAACTATCATGTAGTCATTTGTCTATGTAACCATTTGTCCATGTAGTCATTTGTCCGTATCCCATTATTCATGGATAGGAAGTTGCCTTTGGCAGATACATTAGTCTCAAGTGTAGAGCTTTATCATCAATATATTTCAGTTATGGCCAGGATGCGTAGAATATATTTAAATACCTCTGCATGTCAACAGAAGAATGTGTCAGAATTTCATCAACATTTCATCTATTTGTTGGAAACACTTACATGACACTATAATTCCATGCAAGGATATAAGAAACATCCTTTTATATAACATGGGCAGATACGGGCTCGAAATATGTCCAAAATAGGCTTTAAAGAACCATACTCATCCGTGGATATCACTTTTATATGTGTTAGTAATAGACTTATAGTGAATAACTTGCACAGTTACTGTACTGGACACCTGAATAATTTAACACAGTCATCTATACGAAATCCATGTCATCCATGATTAAAAAGGAAATCAAGCTCATTATGAGTCAGTTATGACGAAATTCTCCACATAAATTAATTTATCAAAAGATTTACTTGCATTTAGACCAAATAGTATTGAATATTTAGTAAAACAGTATGGAAGATCAAAGTTCAGCCTATGCATTCCTCACCGTGGTTTGGCCTAGTCGCGTCCTTGGTACTACATCCCAAGTATCGATGTTATACATAATGCGTAAACACGAAATAGTGGAATTATGAAAATATCGTAATACAACTTCTTGTTGCAAATGTTGGTCAGACCTAGTGCTGCTAACTGAAATTATTGGTGTTAACTGAAATTATTGGTGTTAACTGAAACTGTAAAGATTACTAAACAATTATTTGTATGAATGCTAGCATGAAGCATGGTCCTAGAATTGCTAAATTTGTTAATAAATTTACTGCATCTAATGTAACAAAACAAGATTAGATTCAATCAGGGTTCTTTCCTTAAGTGCCACGTTAGATAAAGATCGCATCATCATTGATTATTCAAATGTTATCAATTTGCATATTAAATAAATTTTCAATGAATTCGCAATAGCTAAGCAGTCAAGTGACAAATTGAGTAGTCCTAGAAGTGTCGCTACAGGATGATCGTTCATTTACAACAAAGATGATATTATATTTAATGAGGAAATTGCGGAAAGAAGCCTCCCTCAGGAATGAATATCTTTAAATGCAACTGAAACAGAAATGTAATATTTCAGGGCTTAATTGGCATACTGGAGTATTTTGGGCCTGGCTCGGACAATTTTAGTCTTGGACGAAAATTCACACCTTTGACGAAACTATGACGTCATTGTCACCTTTTCGGATTTCAAAAATTACATAGTTAATCACTGCTCAGCCAATACACATGATAGAAGTTTGAAATTTGAATTACAGCTACCCCTCAATATGTCAAATGTCCTGACATCATGATTTTGACTAAATGTAAACTTTGGGATTGTTGCGTCAACATGGCTGTATAGAAAATCACATTGTCCCTAATTTCGTGTCTTTTTGAGAATTTCATAAGTTTCGGGGCGCGAAGTGTCGAGATCAGCAACCAAAAGCCACGTCACATCTACAGTACTATCACAGAAGTCCGTTAAATCTATTTAGATGGACCATGCATAATAAAAATTACAATATCCTCTATTTTTTCAAATTGAGATATGAAGTAGGGTATATCCCCTCGCATAGCGACAAAAAGCACTAATAAATTTAGCTGATTCATACTTAAGCTAAAATAGCCACAAAGCACAATTATACTTTCGCTCTTCGCGAGCGGCCTAGCAAGCGAAGCGCGCTAGTATGTACAATGAGATAATATAGAGAGAAAGAGCTCAGCGAATCGCCTGATTCTGTACAACGATATTACCGGAATCTGTCCTAAATTTCTTAATAATATACTAGATAAAATACTTAATGGAAAAAATATATAAGTTTAATGGAGAGTAAAACGAAACACACAAGGAGATGAATAAATTACGTTAAGTAGTGAAGTTGAAGATGTAAATTAGTGAAAAAGAGTGAAAAAGAAATCTGAATTGACTGTAATTGGCAAACTTTCAATATTCAATTTATTTAGCTCCTGCAAATTGGACAGTCGGCCTGAAGTTCAAATAAATGGTTGTCACAAGATTGTATACAATGGTCATGTAAAAGGGCAAAGTTTTCTGATCTGGCTAGTAATCATACATGGCACTGATCATCATCGAGCTCATCCTCACTTTAAAAAGAATCCAGTAAGGCGTGAGATATAGAGAGTACAGCTGTGTATAATTGCCCAGTTTTCTGGTCATTAGGATGTGTGGTGCTGGAAGTATATGACCATTAAATTAAATAAATATCATGAAGAGTTGTAAGAATATTCGAGGGATGAGTTTCAAGGTGCCATCAAACTGAATATGAGTAAAATCTGGGAGCTTGTTTACCATGCTATCTGATCCAAAGATTAAAGTTACATCCTCCTGATTCAAGTAACATTACTCCAAATTTTGTGCGGATGAGGGTAATTTCGGTTGAATTTTCCTCCTTCTCTTAAACATACTGCTTTCAAATTTCTTCAGAGGCACAGAAGATTCACTAATAGAATCTCGGCAGCATTCATTAAATTTTTCTCTAAGTTTGCGTTCGCAAATCGTAGTTTCTGCCTTCTGCTTTATTAGGTTACAAAGGATAATTTCTTTTTATTATGAGATTCCACAGAGTGATTATGTAGATTTGTCACTTCAAACAGATGTTATTTTGCCTATTTTGCCGAAGAACTCACAGCTATATGTCCGAAATAATGCACACTTGAGAAAGATTGAATTTGGAGATTCTCGAACTTGAACATTTAACAATATTTTCCCTTCAACAATAGAATATTCCATAAAAACAACAAAACAATTGTAGCAAATATGATTCAAAATACTGACTAACGACATACAGCTTCGCGCATCTTACCCTCAATATAATGTAATCTAACCCATAAATAAGTGATATAACTGGTATTGATCTACCTAACTAGGTAATATTTTTGAGGGTTTATACCCTGAGCAAATGCAGTGTTTTCTCCAGTCCGTTTTGGCGTACTTGGCCAGCATCCCTTAAGTTAAAAAATATCGGCACCTATTTCAATAATGGGCCACTATACTAAAGTAGAGCCGGCACAGTAAAAAGTAGAATTAACCATACAAATTATATTATCAAGGATTATCGTACGATTTTTCCGGTCGATGTTTCCATTGATATAATAATTATTGATAACTTCTCTTTGTTTGTTTAAAGATTTCACTATTTATTCTTAAAATATAACTGAGAATTGTTTCAAGATTCAATCCTACGTGGCAGTACAAAGGTAATTAATATAGTGGCTATTATAGCTTATTGTCCAAGGGCTACGCCCCGTCACGACTGGAAAACCTACAACACCCCAGACCTCCAGCTGCAGTAGCGTAGTGCATATGTGACTGGGGCCCCCCAAATATTCTCCGAGCTACATATCATTACTCGGCCAGAAAAAAAAACTTTCTGGGGCAATTGCAGGCCATACGTTATTTCTTTCAATTGTTTGGCTCTTCGACCTTACTGATTGTTTACAGGCCCACATACTTTGAAATCTGGGGTGTGCACATTTAACCTGGTAGGAAACATCTACGTAGAACTTGTTGACAATCAGATTGAATTTGTCCCTCCCATATATCAAAGCCACAGGACGCAACTGCCCAGCTGGATGGTACTAACCAACTAAAAATTTATTGATCCGCTACTGGGTATGCTCCTGCTAAACCCGTGAAGCACCTTGCCCATCATCCTGTCCCTTGGAAACTTCGTGCCCCCCCTTCTAGGTGAAAAATCCTGGCGACGTACCTGTGTATACTTAAACTAATCTGAGGCCAAGCTGTCGCACAGCGACCTAGCAAGCGAAGCGCGCTAGTAGTTCAACAGCTTGCTGACCTGGGTTCGATTCCTAACCGTATTTTTTCGATTGTAGATTACCTGAATTTGAATAACTACTTGATTTAAGAAATTCTCTGTGATTTAATTATAGGTACAACTAATATGGACAAACTTTGTTCTAGTGTAGAGCTGAGCTGGGAAAGCTGAATCTGTCCTACGCCTGAGTTCGGAATCTTTCCTATGGTAAATTAGATTTCATTGAAATGTCTATATTGTGAGTTGTTTATTATTACTAATATCAGTCTTATGAAAATTCATTTGTTATTCTAACAACAATCTATGTCTTCATTCAGAAATTAGTTTGTTGTTTGTTATGTTTCAGCAATTTGAATGCTAACCATTATATATTTTCTACTTGCACACACACATATTATATATATAAATTGCGTGAGCCGAAATTTTCCAGTTTGCAATTTAAGCCAAGGGGTCCGGTGGCATGCCCCGAGGCACGAGATTTACCAAGTGGGGCATTGCCCCCTGCCCCCCCATTGCGACGTCCCTGGTGTTGGCATCTGAAGAAAGATTTTTTGCTACACTAATTAAAGATTCAAATACTTCAATCCCTAACATAACGAATTCCAATTGATGCATTTTCTATATTTGTTACGATCTCTAGTGCCATCTAGTAAAGTAAACATGCATGGACATCAGCATCTAAGCTTTCAAAAATAATTTCTTCCCTATAGAATTTCTATCACATTATTAAGAATATCAGGAGAAAAGCAATGAGCAATTTTAGGAATTCGTGTATGATTTCAGCTTCGGGTCCTTTTTAAGTGGATATTCAAACAAGTTCCTGAACAATCCATACTTCGTATTTTTCATCAATTTCAAAATTTCCAAGTAGATCTAATTCATTGACTGCTAAAAATTGAACAATTTCAGCAATGGATCGTATATATTATTTCTTTCTTTCAAGAACATCAGCAGAAACCAATGTGGATACTCCTGTTTGGGATGATTCCCTAAGCTCTTTTTCCCGCCAAATCGCCATTGCAGTAATATGAACACGAGAATCAGCATGTTTAGGCAGTCCTTTGCTTTTTCTACTTCCGATTTCCAATTTTTAAATCCAATGTTTGTGAAGATATTTTCTTTTGTGCCTTGTCATAGAAATTGACAGCAGAGAAAGCAAAATACAGCACCAAGGATGATGAATATTCCAACCAGGGAAATCTAAAAAACCATTCTTCTTGAGAACTACAGCCAATAGAATCCTTCGGATAACTAAATCCTTCAATTTGTATAATGTCTCCTCGAGTAGATATATCTGGTATTTCTATGTTGATCGAATTAATTATTTCAATACTTTCTATGAAAGCAGAAAGAGATCTATCTACGAATATATTACTATCCACCATAGGCTTTGGGGCGAATTTTTCATCATCCCTATGCTTTCAAAAATATTACCATTAAATTCAGCAGTCTGAAACCTAAGAAGAATAATTTTCTTGAGAAAATTCTATACTTTGTAATCAAATGTCATAACTTCAAACTCACTGTGGCCAGTCGTAGCCAGGTAATATCAAGTGTAAGGGTGATTTGTCAATATATTATCTTTAATTTAGAACTAAATCCAGCCTCCACCAAATGAACATAAATCATTTTTAATAGAGCAACCTGTTAATTTTGAGATTTTCAAAATTTTAGCAATTCATATTATACTGCTATATTTACTAATTTCTAGCAACTATTTCGATTTCTAAATAATTAACTAGGAAGCACTTGATTTTTTCTCTGTCAACCATCAATCAGAAAGGCAATCGATTCTTGGAAGTCCGACAAAACGTTCCACGACAAAATGTTCCACGACAAAATGTTCCAGACAAAATGTTCCAGCGACAAAACGTTCCACGACAAAACGTTCCACGACATTTCGCTCCACTTTTGATTGGTCAATGTTTGTTAATAATTTAACAGGTTTTAAATGGCTNTCAATTCAGGCAGGATCATTAACACCGTGGTCTTTGGTGATCTATGCACCGATACATATCTCTTGATTGTTGATTCCTTAGCTTGGATGAGTATTACCCCAACGTTACACAGGGTATTAGCTCACTCAGATGAAATTTGAAAGAGTTCAACCTTGGGCGAGGTCTGAAAAGTTTGTCTGAAGAGGGATCCGAGGCATGCAACAAGTTACTAAGAAAGTACTAGGAGAATCTTGCAAGGAAGTCTTCATTTGAAGATAATGCAATGGACATTTTCGTGAGACTGGCCTCTGAAAGTGACCCTGTATCAGGGGTGACGCCAGGAAATCCCCAATAAGGGGGCTTAGGTCCCCAATGGGAGGTCTAATTTTGTGATATAAATCCCAGAATACTACACTAAATAACTTTAGAATTCATATTCTTGTCAAATTTCTTCTAATTCCTTCCCCGACGGGGGCTGTAGTCCCCCCGCCCCCTCCCTAGCGCCACCCCTGCCTTGTATTGGATCAATTTCGTTCAAGTTTAGTTTGTGAAAGGTGTGGGGAACACGGCCACACAAAAGAGCAAAGTGTTGTAGGGATAATACCGAAAATAGATTACTAGATTCTTCCATAGACGAAATTGTTGAATCATTTATAATTAATTCTTAGATTCATGAAAATGTTAAATCTATATCACTCTTATCCAAATACTATACAGGGTAATAGTATACACACAGAGTAGGAGATTTTTATTACGAAGTGTAATTTTCTATGAGTTTTATTAAATAATTTGTAGAATATGACGTCATCAAATATGTGATGATGTCATATCCAGAAATCTAATGCCATAGAATAAATTTGATTACCCATTCGATTTCTCGGATACGATAACCTATTCGCAAATATTGCATTGCATATGGCTATCTGGTACTAGAACTAGAATACCTATTCTTTACTAACTTCCATTTTGAACCACTGTGGTGTGATAGCACAAGTGTTACTATTGGCCTAACACCCTAATAGCACCTAAGTAGCTTTGGTATGTATGTTGAATAGTGAATACACAAATCTATTTGCATTTCAGTTAACCCATAATATCATTAGTAGCAAATTATATAAGAATAACATTACTCAATTTGCCGGATACTCAGCTGAGACTCAATTGACGGTGACATATACATGCTTTCTAGAGTGTAGAAAAGGTACATTATTGCTTGAATAAATGTTTTGCATCTTTATAGAACATCAATTTTAAAGCATGAATACTAAAAATTTCAGGAATGCGTCAAAAACTGTGTCCAGTAAGCAATAATTTAGCAAAACATGTTATTCTTCGATGCCTCGTAGAACGTTAAATATTGCATTATCAACTTAAAGTGAATAAATGAAATGATCTATAGATACATTTATACCAAATCTCAAAAATTTGTTATTCAAAAGTAATCTTGAAAATGACCATATGCGAGCATCGTCACATTGGTGCGAGATATCATATCAACATGTATTACAAAGGTATGAGAAGTCGGGTAAATGGTATAAATTGATTATTCTGATTTTGACGTAATTTTAATGATTCTCGAGTTATAATTGAATATTCATACAAATTTGTCATCCATGGTCTATACCGTAACTCACAACGAGCCAACATTTGAATGACAATCTTTTGACATTAGGTATAAAAGTATCTATATGTCATTTCATTTATTCACTTTGAGTTGATGAATGCATTATTGGCGTTCTTCTAGGCATCTAAGGACAGATTTGGATTAGCACTCAATGGGGCCCTAGCCCCTAAGGCAAGTATACTATGAGGCCCTCTCTATAATTCCTGCTCAAATTAGCAAGCATTTAAAGAGGCTTATACCTCCCTCACTGGCCTCGCTTAATATATATCAACTGAAAGCCTATATGTAATTGACAAAATACCATATATTGAGCATCATGTATTATACATTTAGAAAATATACTGTAACAGGGACGTAGGAAGTAAAAATTATTGGTGCGGCGAGCGCCCGCACCTGCCGCACCGGCTCCTACGGCCCTGTATAAGTCTATAATCATAAACCACATTGGCAAATGTCATAGCAGCACACTTCGGCCCCTTTCATTTTGAATTGAATTAACTAATCAAGTGGAAATTTTAAAACAACAATAAAAACCATTGAGTTTTAATATATAAGATAACTTTATTCACTGCTAGGCTTGGTGGAACTCAGAAATAAAGCTTAAAAATCGAATATACTGGATATAGACATTGTTTCGATGTTTTCATATTAACTCCCTTGTCATTCAACTAAGATTGATTTTTGTGGCGTTTGCATTCAAAATGACTACACTTTGTGAGCAAACAACAAATGCAGTGTGGGGATTGAGCTGCTATGCTAAGCTATTTTTTCGTCGAATTGGTGGGGGCTGTGAGGCCCTAGGCCATGGTATATTTGGCATATAAACTAATCCGGCCCTGATGTTTTCGCTCTCCTATAACACATTCTTAGATTAATACTCGAAATTTGCCATGAATACTCGTAGTGACATCTAGTTGTGCACCTGACATTTACAATTCTGATGTGTATATTTTCACACCTTTTATGTGATTAATCATATTTCCATACATTTCTATATAAATTTCAAAAGAATGCTAAAGATTAGGTTTCAACATTTTATCATGGGCTCAACAGACATATAAGGATAATCAAGTACGCTGATTCCGAATTTCGTATTTTCAAGTTTCTCATGAGTAAATTTATTACTATTTTATAAATATACAATGAACAAATAATTGAAATATCAAAATATACTTAGGGACTTGCTCTTAACGGCTATACATGGATATTTGAGAGCACTGAATCCGAATTTCACATTTTCAAGTTTCCCATTTATTTATATATTGTTGATTTAAGAATATAAGTAAACAAATTTTTCAAATTTTTAAATATAGGTAGAGACTTTCTCTCAACAAACATGTGGTATACCAAAACTTTGAATCCTGTTGCCTAAGGGAAAATTACTTCGGCACAGACGGTGATTTGTGATTTTTGTTACTATTTTTTCATCCTCAGATTGTAAATAATGTAGGAATTATATACATTTCCATCAATTAATTCTTGCTAAGTTTTCCTGCAGATCAGAGAGGTAGTAAGAAACCGGTTTCGACTGAATACATATGAATGGCGGACACTTCGCTGCAGAATTAATAGAATTAATTAACTCTACAACCAAAATTTTATATCGATGTCCTGTAACGTTTTACCTGGCCCTGAAATCAGATATGGCCGGCCATAAGTGGTCTTAGACCAATTATTTCTACTTTGTAACCATTGATGGCACAATTTTGTCAATATTCACACCCTTGATAACTTTAATGTTATTACTGAATAAAGCAAGTTCTCATAACGGTGTTAGTATTTATAGAACAAATTGTCCGAGCAGTTAAAGTAATGGAAAATGTTCCATGTTTTTCACCCACAGAAGATTGGGAGGCTGAAATACATTCAGATATCAAGGTATTCGAGAAATCTGGCGGATTGATATCAATGGATCGGTTATCTAGCCCTGATGAATTCGAGAATAACCTGAACAATTTAGACGAAATTATTCCGCAAAACATAGATCTTAAAGCTTCGAAATTGCATAGACATGTGGAAAATACAGCTACTGATCAGAGTTATCATCAAACTTTACTCGTTGAAGAGATTCTAACATCGAATTCTATCTTATTTCTAGACAGATTTGTAAAACGAATGTTTACCACAGTATTAGTAATCAGAGCCTTGTGTCAAGAAATTTTAGGGCGATTTTTCCAAGATAAATTGGATTGTTGTTCACCTTTGGATAGAAGTAATTTTCGTCGCTCAGTAGTTGTTTGTACACCAAAATTACTCAGCCATTATCATTATTACTTGTGTGAGTATTTGCCGAAGATGTTAAAAACAATGATAATATCAGGATCAGTCTTAAGTTGGAACTTAGAGAGGTTTGAGAACGTAATGGAGATGGCACATGTTTTTATTACGACACAACAAGTACTATACGACCTTCTTAAGTCTCACTTATTTATATCAGACTTTAATTTGATTGTATTTGATGATGTTTATTACAACTATACTGATGAAAATAATAGAATAATAGATTTGTATAAACAAGCCAAAATTGATATTCCTAAGAGGGTGATCCCACGAATATTGGGCTTATCCTTTTGCCTGTTCAAAGGTGTCATTTCAAATCCAAACAGTAAAATAGTACGAGACTATTTATTAAACTTATCATCACAATTTAATTCACGAATAATAACTAGCCAGAAACTATTAGAATCTAGTAGATCCCTGAAACAGCCAATATATCTAATCCTACCTTATTCAAAGGAAGATGCGAGTGGATTACATCTCTATTTAGAAGAGAAATTGAACGAGTATATATCATTTTTGAGAGGAATTAACTCTCATTCAATTTCAATAAGACAAGAGCTATTAAATGAACTTAATTCAAAAAAAGTCAATGGAAGTATTTATAGTCCTCGATTAATAATTTTTGATTTAGATATGTTGATTTCAATTTCAACAGATATATATTCCATAATAAGAGAAATTGGATATTGGGGTAGTTTTACTATATGCATGAATTATTTACAAATGTTAAAGCATGTTTACACAGATTTCCAAAACCAAATTATTGTATCAGCTATTATAAACCTGACGTCAATTCTTCAATATTACACATATCAAATTCTGAAAATCAAAGAACCAACGATGAATGATATTTCTACAAAATTTTCTATTTTTATTAATGAATTAAAACTACGGTGCTATGAAAAACGATTCAATGCAATTATCATCATTAACAACAAGACAACGGCGTACATAATTTCTGAATATTTGAAGGTACTTTCTAATCAATATCGTGATTATGAATGCTTCAAGGTAGAACACCTCTTGAGCCCCGATTCCTACTGCTCTCTCTATCACTCTACACAAGGCGATTATTACACCATAATTGAAAAGTTTCGAGTTAAAGAACTTAATCTTCTCATCACAGATGACGATCTGTTAAATACCGTCGATCTACCTATCTGCGATGCAGTTATAGTGTTCAATCGAATAACGGATTTCGCATTCTTCACTCTATCTCAAAGCATAATTAGAGATAACGGTGGCATATATTTATGTTTATCTAAACAAGATGAACAACACAAAGTCTCATCTGAAATACAATCGTATGTGAAATTTGGAATTCTTTATAGAGAAATAATTTTAAGTGACTTTATACCAATAGACTTGCATATAGATTCAGATAATTGTGATACAGATATGTACAGGAACAATTTATGTGGACCCCTCACCACGTTAAATGCAATACCTATATTAGAAAGGTATTGTCAGTTTCTAGTTGGTGCGAGAGATTCTGATTTGTACACCAACTATAAACCAATTTACAAATGTGAATCTAGAAAGGAGGTCAGTTATTTCACTGGTGATCTGCATTTTGAATATAAATACGATATATTGTTACCTAAATCCTCATTTATGGTAAATTATATTAGTTTATCTGATATGTGGTCAAATTCAAAACTAAGCGCTAAAAGACTTGCAGCATGTGAAGTTTGTAAAGAATTATATGAAAAGGGAGAACTGAATGAAAATATGACACCAAAAATAAGATGGATCAAACAGTGCGAAAATTATATGTCTTTTAGTCGACATCCAGATGAGCAAGAGATTCAATTATACCAAATAAAGGTAGCAGATTGTTTGGGCAGTCCAATTCAATCAAATCAGAAGATATATATGCAATCTTATTATCTAACAGAAGATGGACATAATTCTAACATAAGTCGTTCAATAAAATCGTTCGCTCTTCTTTCCGAAAGTATGCTCAATCTTCACAAGTTCCCAAGTATAGTATTGAATAACAATAACAAACGAATAAACTATGTCAAATCAACAGTTGAGTTCCTAGAACCACTCACGGTTACTTTATCAGAATCTGAACTCCAAGATGTGCACCTTTTTAACTCTACAATGTTTCGATTTACCCTGGGGAATAAGGGTTCGGTTGAATATGACTACAGTCAGTCGGATAAAAGATATTTAATCGTGCCGACGCAAATTAATTGTGTAAACAGATCTGGCATATGTTCCTACACCACAAGTATTGATTTTAAGATACTGAAAACTTTGAAAAACTGGCCTTTTTTGACTGAAAGATTCAGGGAAAATCAAGATGCTAATTATTATATAGGGATGATTGTTAAGAAAAATTACACTTCAAACAGCTTTACTGATAAGACAAATTATTTCCACGTAATTGATTCAGATCCACTGATACATATAGACTCTCTGCCACCAGATAAATCTAATGCATCTAGTTATACAGAATATTTCAAGAAATTCCACCATGTACAGCTAACAAACACCAACCAAGTTTCATTAATACTGGAACCTTTCCCCAACATAATACTGAATAGATTGAAAAGATATGAATCAAATTTAGGATTACAAACGAAAATGGATAAGCAAAACCAGGAATCTCTTTCTTTTCCAGAGCTCTTATCGCCAGTTCCTCTCCTTGGGACACTAACACCCGAGTATCAAGCTATACCTTCGGTATGTCGTAGAATTGAAGCATTTCTACTCACACAAGAATTATGCGATAAATTGAAACTAAAGCTTCCCATATTATCGTGTCTTACTGCATTAACTTTGAAAAGGACTGAGGAGGGATTTAACTTGGAGAGACAGGAATTCTTCGGCGATGTTTGTTTAGGCTTTATAGTTGTGAATCATTTATTTTTGATGTTTCCAAATGAAAATCAAGGCGTATTATCATGCATTTTATCTAATCGTGTAAAAAATAGTCTCCTTTTCAAACTTTCTCTTGAACAAGAGATACACCTCCCTCAATATATATCTGGTCGAGAGTTTAATCCTAGAACTAACTGGTATCCTCCTGGATTTATTGTCACAAATATTAAAGAGACCATGCAATTAAATGATACTGTTAGCAAAGACACTCGTGCCTGTGATATTGACTTTTCTACGTTTGATAGCCCTATAAAAACCCTCTCACCCTCTATTTACACACATCAAGAACTAAGTGACAAGTCTATTGCAGATTCTTTTGAAGCTTTATTAGCTGTAATTATCTCTAATAGTGGCTTATCTAGCCTTATAGTGTTCCTCTACCGATTCGATTCTTTGTCTGTAATCCGAGAGATTGAGCCAGAATTAATTGAGAATATTTCTACTAACTATGTATATGATCCAGATCACTTTAAAGAAAACCCATTTTATTTTTATCTACAGGGAAAACATTGTATTAACTATATTTATTCGAAGTATTATCGGCCAAATTACTGGAGTTTGGAAACCTATAAGAACTATTTAAAATATTTTCATAACACTCATATATTATTCGCTGTGGAAAAACTCAACTATTTCTATGAAATGAGTCAGAAAGATATTTATACTCTTGTACAAGCACTGACTCATGATTCATATATTATGAACTCATTTACACCAAGTTATCACAGACTAATGTTCCTAGGCGATGCAATAGTAAATTATTTGATTGCTTCTTACTTAATGACTCATGCACCTGATTATTACCTGCCTAAAGACCTACATATCATAAAAACTTGCGTACTCCTGAATATTAACCTCGCAAGAATATGTATTAAACATGAATTCCATAAAGAAATATTACTAACTAATCCACAGTTACATACAGGTATTGACGTATTCATTCATTTCGTTAAAAATATTAATGAGCAGGCATTCTTTCAAAAGCAATTGTCTCTGGTTTCACAATGCATTTCTGGTAAGATATTTATTGAAGATACAGTGCATGAATCTCAGAAGGTACTATCTGACATCTATAAAAGTTTAGTTGGAAGCATATATATCATCTCTAAATACGATCTGGTGCAAGTTTGGATGTGTTTTGGTGAAGAACTTTCTGATTGTGTAGAGATATTCTTGAAGCAATATTCAACTATTTGAGAAACGTTCTTAACTTGTACTTATATATATATAGAGAGTCTTTGTAGAAATGATCATTCATTTTACAGGGTGTTTTAATTCTTGGTTTGGAATCTTGGCTGTCCAGTCAATTAACCCTAAGCAATGTTGCTTGAGGTAACTCTATATCAGTGGCTCTTAACCTTATTTGAACCATTTGTTCTTTCGGGGTACCAATCAAGAATTTCCCCTTGTATTTCTAAGCATCCCAAAAATATTGAACTAGGTATGAAAATTTTATTTTTAACAACACACTATGGTCATGATAATGCCTACAATACGATATACTAACTACGCAAAGAGAATGTATAATATGTGCAATACTTAATCGCTTTGAATATATTAGTCAGCTAGTGTGATACTTGGCACTGTTTTTCCTGACCAGATTGTTAATCGAAGGTGTAGTTTTAACAGCGTACAACGTAGATCGTCTTCCACACAGTGGCTTAGTAGTAAAGAATTAAGAAATTTTTTCTAGTAATGCTTTCATTCCTTCATGCTTTCATTGTGTTTCTAAACATTCAAGTAGCACCCATTCCAATTTTCGAATCATTTGGGAGCCTATTAGTTATGTAAATTTGAATCGAAACTTTGTGGTTTTTGATCCTGAAATTATCGTTTCGGAAAATTCAAAATATAAAAGATTTGCACATTGATTCTGGTTCTTTATAGAATATATTAGCGATCTATTGTTTCATCTATTCTAGACAATTTTGCATGCTGATTTCAAATTTTGTATCAGATATATTCTAAACTGTGTACTTTTCATGTGAAGGATTGTTGTACCCAGGGTAAAAAATGAATCCCATTATTCCATGCATAAAATTTTGAAAGTGTCTGAAAAAAGTGAAGGAACGTCCAAGCGAAAATAATACCGGTTGTTGTTTACAATTTATGCTATGTTATATGAAGATGACAGGCCCCGAAACAATGCGCAACTTTGATTTTTTGGTCGCATTTCATTGTTTGTAATCGTTGCTATGGAAATTCCTAAAGTGATATCTGTAACTATGTAATTGATTACCAGTCTAATCCTAATACTTCTTGGAAATTACTGCACAAAATTAAACATATATACGTGTGTATATACGTCTACTTATGTTTTCAATCATACATCTTTATTTTCTCATAGATAATTTATCCGTGATCAATGGCTGAACCACTTGTTCCGATAACTTCCCCGAATCCCGTCTCGATTTAGCGAGAATCCTGAAAGCAAATGGCAATTGCGTCCAAACAACTCTCGGTTATCTTAGCGATCTTCATGAATTAGACGATGCCAAGCAGGCTAAACTGGAATTGATTCTACGTAGAATACGAGATATGATTAGAACTTCAAAAATATCACTTGAATCTTTGCATGGGGATTGGTGGCATTCTGAAATTTGCTCATTATTTATAGCTTCACAAGCCCCCAAAAAAACTAAGTCGGTGCGCCAAAAGAAAGAACTTATCAATCTTTCATTGCAACATCAGCGTTCCCGCATCTCTAGTGTCCTTGAGTCTATCAGGTCCATCTCGGTAATCGAAAAAAATTCTGAAATTACAATTGTAGCTCTTGCTTTGCAATTGTTGTGCAATGAAGAAGACAATCGAGAAGTTGCAAGGGTATCTAAATTAATTGTGCAGGAAAAATTCTCTGGTCAATTCGGGCGTGCATCTAAAAGCAAAGAATTGAATGTGGACAAGGCATTATTTCTTTTGGATCTACTAGAGATTGGCAAGAGGAAGTATACTCTACTCCGACAACTTTTGTTATCTAATGAAATTCACTTTCCTACATATCAGAGGGTGGCTGATCATAGAAATAATTTAGTACTACGAAGTATGATTCAACCATACCCGAATCCTACAGCCCCAGTTGGTGTGTGTGTGCGCCATACGCTCAATTTGTCTACCATACATTTTGTAGAATTATGTCCACTCTACCGTCCCCTTCAAATGATGATTTTCCTCTTCGATTTCAGATTGCTGATGGCTTAGATGGATCTAGAAAGCATACCATATATAATTAACCAAATACGAATAAGTCTACCAATCGTTCATCCTATTTTGCTTCAAAGCAATACACATTGTCAATTCTAGTGGAAAGGAACTTTGGAAAAACAACTGATCGAATTCTCCATTCTCCCAAAGTCCAAATTTCCTTCTTGCTGCCACAAAAAATCATGACAATATTCACCAATTTATGAAAGATATCATTAATCCCGAAACAGATCAAATGAAGGACCAAGGTTTCTATTTTGCCGATGATAAACATATATTTGTCGATGTTGTCCGATCAATGCTTAATGGTAAAATGGCAAGTATTCTCTCAGGAGCAGGAGGTGCGAGGTGCCAACTATGTACTGCAACGCAGAAAGAACTAAAAGATCGTGATTTAATTTTGCAAGGCTATTCCATCAATAGAAACATTTCAGACGCCATCGAATTATTTGGAGAACTGGAAGACATTGATGCTTTCTTTCATTACCAACAAATCAAAGATTTAACCTGACTCACCAACCATCATCAACAATAGATATTCTACCTGCTTCTCCCTTACATTCCTATATGTGCATTTTTAGATGGTTTAATTACTTGTGTACCACCTGAATTGTAACAAGCTCACATGGTCACCATCATCAAAAGAAATTAAAGACTCAATGATGGATGTGCGAACCATAGTTCAAGAAGTAACAGGTTTAAGAATTGACCAACCAGATCCCAAAGGAGGTACTACTTCCACTGGTGATGTGGCTCGAAGAGCTTTTTCAAATGATTCCAAGTTTATTGAATCTTAATGTCTTTGGTTAAGATTGATCATAGGGACTCACTTTGTAAATTGCACACACAATTATCTGTCATTCTGAGAATCATAAATTCAGACAGAAAAATCAATACAGAAAATTGGGTAACCTTTGTACAGACACCTATCTCCTTATTCTTCAATCCNTGTAAAGGTCCTATGCGTGAAAGGGGGTGAGTTCCGGGGGACTACACGGAGAAAGTTACGCGTAGTGGCTGAGGAAGGCCTGTGGAATAGGTTAGTGGTCGCACATCAAGAGCTTAGTCATGGGGGACGAGACAAGATATACGAGTATTTCATTGTCCTCTTCGTACGCCTTTGTGCCATTTTCCTATTAACAAGGATAGGAAATCTACACTGAAAGTCATCCACAGACCTATCATGGCCGAGAATGTTGGGCTGCATGGGCAGGCTGACCTTGTGGGTATGCAGATATGCCCAGACAAAGACTATCAGTACATCCTCAACTATCAGGACTGCTTCAGCAAGTTCGCCATCCTGAGGCCTCTCAAATCCAAGCGAGCGGTCGAGGTGGCTGAACATCTGGTGCAGATCTTCTGTGAGGATGGCCCCCCCCCACACATCTTGTACACGGATAATGGGAGAGGGTTCGTTAACAAGCATCTATTCACTGCCGTGCGCAGACTCTGGACAAGTACACACCTGGTGCAGGGAGGCTAAAACACTCACAGGACCAAGGATGTGTGGAGCGATCTGATGGTGATTTCAAGAAGCAATTATTCGCCCGTCTCATGGATACGGGTAAAGAGACCAATGAGTGGTGAAGTGAGTTACAATTTGTTCAGTATAGCAAGAATAACGCATACCACTCGGGTATTAAGGCAACACTCTTTGGACACATTGGGAGAACGCCACCTGACCTCAGTGTGGATATGCTACTGCCAAGCGAGGTACTTAACACCCTTGATGATGAGGACCAACTGGAACAGGCGCTAGCTACCAGACAGGTTACCGAGTATGCTCATACTCCGCATACACTTATGTTGTTAACCTCTCTTTCCCTACAGGAACCTACTGATGAAATAGATATTGCAGCGAGCGCCACACTCACTGATACTGCTCTACCGCAGCTTTGCTCTTCCCACGATTTCAGTACCTACCCATCTTTCGCTCCCTCTCAGGAGCAGGGGGACACGCCAGCGGACGACACTAATACGAACGATCTCCTGACGACCCTAAGACCAACTTCATCTGTGTTTGCCTACGATCCTGATGACGATTCCTACAACTTTCCTGTACCCTCGCTGATCGGAACACAAGCTACACTTTATATTAACATTACCTCTTGCCAGCCCGAGCCGATACCCTCTGATCCATCCCACCCACCTCTACCACCGTCATTTCCTATTCCCTACGCATCTGACACCTACTTCACTGACTATCCTCTCTGTCCAGTCTGTGTAATAGATGATGGCAACTGCACTGTGAGTTGCAGCCATTGTAAACTGGATCCATTTCATGCTGACTGCCTGGACCGAGTAGACACGTACGGTAAGACTCCAGTTTAATACTTCTATGCGGGCGATGAGTACTGTAGGAAAGCGCGAAATACTGAAAAGCTCCGTCAAGAAGGCTGGAGGGCACTCAGAAAGTACAGAGCTGGCATGATA
>JAKMXF010000048.1:0-43688 GCA_024704765.1 Oopsacas minuta | reverse complement strand
GTTTTAAGCAGTCAGAGCTACAAACTCCATGAATAGATTTACTATCATGTTGTCCAGACACAAGTAGAGGTATTTGACTATATTTCATTGAGAAAGCCTCTTAAGTACAAGAACTTCTGCCTTCAGCAATTCGTATTGCAAAATAGAGATATTACATACAACAATTACTTATTGGTTATTGAAAATATTATGATTAATCATATTTTAACACCTTTGATAAATGTAAATATTTCGAAACTTGTTATCAACAGACATTCTGACGTAAGAAAATATGTAAAACTCAAAATTTTGATACTTTTCACGCATATATTTAAAGGAAGAATATACAAGAAATGATTAGAATCACAAATTGAAACTGATAGCTAATATAGCATAGCAACTAATTCTATACAAAGACTGTGGGTAGTTATAACTGGAACTAATTTACATATTGAAAGCTATCTTACCCAACACATCCGTAATTCTATTAGAGAACAGTGTCGTTGTAGAGTTCAAGGAAATGTGATTACTTATAACTTCCTATTTCACCTGAATAATTAACCTACAAACTTGTATAAATACAGTCTATTAATGAGAATATACATAAACAGAACAACAAACAAATGGCCACCAAATACCCAGAAGAAATTCTTACCAACCATTTCGAACAAGCGGAACAACTGATCCATTCCACGTTCGAGAGGATAATTAGGATTGTAACAGAGAGGAGAGATCAGCTGCTTGTTCAGCTGTTCGATATCAAACAAGACTATCTGAGAAAGGAGGCTACAAGAAAGAAACAATTAGCAGACCTGGAGAACATGATCAGACACTTCAATGAGATTTCTATCCAACAGAACGAAGTAGTAAAGTTACAAGAAGAACAGATGAGGCAAACAAGAGATGAAATACGCAAATACGAAAATGAAACACCCATTCCAATCCCTTCCCTCAATACTGAGGGTCTAGAATCTCTCCTAAAACAGCTGGGGAAGTTGGGGACTATTCATGTAATAACTGTACCATACAGAAACAAGACAAAGCCCATCAGAAAGATTGGAGATAAGGGCAGTAAGAAAGGAGAGCTGTATTACCCTCTTGGACTAGCTCTAGATGGAGATAAGATCTACATAGCAGATACAAAGAATAATCGAATAAAGATCTTCTCCACAGAGGGTAAGTTCATTCATGAATTTGGTAAGGGGCAACTAAATTATCCATACGGTATAGCATTAAATAACAAATGGGTGTTTATAAGTGATTTGGGGCTTCATGTTGTTTTCAAATTCTCTAGAAAAGATTACAAATTCATTAAGAGTGTTAAGGAAGATGTGTATGACCCTCGTGGTCTAACAACTGACATAAATGGAGAAGTGTTAGTTGCAGATTGGTATTATAATAGAATTGCAGTATTCAGCTCTGATTTAGAATTTATTAGAGAAATAGGAAATGATAAACTCAGATATCCGCATGACGTCAAAATAAATAATAATAAGATATTTGTTGTTGACAATAATGAGATTAATTATATACACATATTCTCTAAATCAGGTGATTTGTTGAAAAGCTTCATGAAACTAGAAAATGGGAGAGATCNTTAGGAATTTGGTTTGATCAAAGATGTGTATAAGAGACAGGAATATTTGTTTATTTGTTTGCATGTTTATATATTCTTGTTTGTAAATATATATTTATTTGTGTTTGTTTGTACATATTTATTCAATTTATACTCATTCAAATAGGAAATCTGTGATTAATATTATTCTGCCCAATTATTGGTGGCTCAACCACTTTGAATGGTTATATCTTGAAAACTGTAAATCTGTTTTATATACTCAAAATTGCAAAAATGAAGTTCAGAATAACTTCTTCACAAAAAATTGTGTCTCAGAACAAATTATCACACCTTAGATACAAAATATCAAATATGGCAAATTCATGGATTGCATTGAGTAATTTCCATAAGAATAGTTAAGTTATACTAATTATAGATTTCTACACAAATTGAACTGATAGCTAATGCAACATAGCAACTAATTCTATACAAGGAATGTGGCTAGTTATAACTGGAATTAATTTGCATGTTGAAAGCTATCTGACCTGACACATCCGTAATTCTGTGAGACAATAGTCTCGTGATAGAGTTCAAGGAAATGTGATTAGTTGTACCTTTCTATTTCACCACTTGACACCTGAATAATTCCTATATGAACTTGTATAAATACAGTCTGTAAATGAGAATAATCATAAACAAAACAACAAACAAATGGTAACCAAATACGCACAAGAAATTCCTACTAACCAATTCGAACAAGCGGAACAGCTGATCTATTCCACCTTCGAAAAGGTTATTAAGATTGCGACAGAGAGGCGAGATCAGCTGCTTGTCCAGCTGTTTGACCTGAAGCAGGACTATCTGAGAAAGGAGAATACATGATAGAAACAATTTGCAGACCTGGAGAAGATGATCAAACAATTAATGGAAACTAGCATTCAGCAAAATACAATCCTCAAAGTCCAAGAGAGGCAACTAAATAACTTAGAAGAAGAAAAGATAAAATACAGTGAGCAAACACCTATCCCATTTCCTTCCTTCTACCCTGAGGGTCTAGACTCTCTCATAGAACAGCTGGAAAAGTTGGGGTCTATTCAGGATATGGTTGTAACCTACAAAAAAAGACAGAGCCCATAAGAAGGATAGCAAAATATGGCACTGAGAAAGGAGATCTGCATGTCTCTTATGGACTAGCTCTAGATGGAGATAAGATCTATATAGCAGATGAAAACAATAAAAGAATACAGATCTTCTCTACAGAGGGTAAGTTCATTCATGAATTTGGTGAAGGGCAGCTAAATTATCCATACGGTATAGCATTACATAACGAATGGGTGTTTATAAGTGATTGGGGACTTAATGCTATATTTAAATTCTCTAAAACAAATTACAAATTAATTATGAGTGCTAAGGAAGGTGTTGTGTATATCCCTCTTGGTCTAACAACTGACACAAATGGAGAAGTGTTAGTTGCAGATTATATTAATAATAGAATTGCAGTATTCAGCTCTGATTTAGAATTTATTAGAGAAATAGGAAAAGACAAACGCATATACCCGCATGACGTCAAAATAAATAATAATAATATATTTGTAGCAGACAATAATAAGATTAATAATATACACATATTCTCTAAATCAGGTGATTTGTTGAAAAGTTTCATAAAATTGGAAAATGGAGAAAGAAGTATTTTTCTGTGTTTTGATTTGTATAATAATATTATAATTAGCGATAATAAGGGAAATTCAATTAAAATATTTACCTTAGATGAACAGCTGATACACAAAATTAAATTTCATTCTCCTAAGGGAATAGTTGTTAATAATAACTTTGATATTATTTGTGCTAGTAATGATAATGTAATAAATGTATATTAATCCAATTGTTGTTATTTACATATTTGTTTGTAATTAAATTATCATATTTCGCTCTTTTTATATTAATAATTTCGGTGCTACGAATCTGTGATTAAATAATTATTCCACAAAATTAAAAATTGACTGAGAAATTAGCTAAGATGAGGCAAAACGAAATGACAAAGAAATAACTAGATAACTAGATAACTAGATAACTCCTAGAAGAACTGCACCAAGCCTTCGTACCTACTAATTGTGTTAACAATCAGAAGGAGAGTATTAAGCTACAAATGGTGTGTTAGAAGTTATACAAAGGATCAGAGCTGAGCTAGGTGTTAGTGGGAATAATATGTCATTGAATGAATTGGTTAAATTCAATTATAACTCGTGTATATCTAAGACAGCAGTACCTCTATAGAGTAATATTAGCACATTCTATGGAATATACATTATGAGATCCTGTGTATTTCACCCAGGTTTAACAGCTATGGATTATCATCAATATGGTCACCAAAACTTCTAAGCAAAATATTAATAATGTCAGCATTGAATAACTTTAATAAGAAATTCTTAAGGAATATTTATGGAATTTGAAAATACAAATATGGAATTTCAGGTTTAAGTTTCCTATAAAAGTAACGTGTAAGCTAATTAGAAGGAAAAACATATTATAATTCCTCTCCAAAGTCTGTAATAATATTTTCCATGTTCTGTGTCCCAGGGAGCTGGATCTACATCCAAAAGTGTACACAAAAATTAGTTAATTCATCCCATATACATTCATAGCCACACAGCACAGCATGGGTAGCTTCACAGTGAGCAGACCAACGTGTTTCTACCAGCCGCTTTACTAAGCAAGATGCTGCTCTTTCAGCACACGTGAAAGTTTCTGCCATCTAGCTGCTGGAGCTGAGAAAAAACAAAGATTTTCTGAACAAAATCAAAATATGTAATTTCTCCAGTGCAACAGTTCATAGCAGACTGACCAACAAAATTTAGAGACTGTGCACAACACGATATAAAATCTGCATGAGGACTTACCTCACGGACTGCAGTCTGCATGCCATTATATATAACACTCGTGTTTGAAGCGTTGTCATAAGTTTGCTATCTCGATTCCAAAGTCTTTCAGGTATTTCAAGACTGTTTCAGCTAAGCCACGCCCAGTATGACCTCTGTTATCAAGGAAAGTTAGAAATCTTTCAACTGGACTATTTCCAGTCACATAACGAATAATTATTGTTAGTTGTTTACAGTGGCTAATATCTGGAGTTGGCTAAACGGAAAGACTAAAGTATCTTGCTGAAAGAACTTCATCGACAATAATTTTCATCATTTCTCACTCATTAATGATATTCATTCCTCACATATTGTTGATGACAGATAAGATGTGTGTTCTTTTCCCTTGTTTGCATACATCTTAATGTGGTTTGACAAAAATGGGTCATACAGAGTCAGTAATTCAAGTATCTCGAGAAAAATACCATTTTTGGAAGAACCAACAGTTTCATTATCACCCCAAAATGCTAATCCTCTCTCAGCAAGGAATATTATGACACTTACAACCAGGGCTTCATCCAGGCGTATGCGACGCGGCTACAGGCGCATAAATTTCAGCAAAAATAGACCTAGGCGCTCCAAAATTAGCGGAAGACCCCATACCGTAATGCTAAATGTGTACTCTAGGCGCGCGTAAATATGAAGGCGAAGATTTTAGGCGTATGGTTCAGAAAATCTAGATGAAACCCTGCTTACAACATGATGTAGCATAGATTTCCAGTAATTAATGTCATCATCAATTTGCTTAGCCAATTCATAGTCAATACGACCTACCTTTTTTTTCCCAGGTCGTAAGTAATACTAATGAATTTTATGACAGTGCGAAGTTTCGTGTGATGATATAGTTCGAACAGCATTTTTCCAGTCATATAAACCAGAGGTGGAGAGGCCATTATCAAACCTTGAATATCCAAATAACTTGCAAGTGAAACGATAGATCTTTCCTGTAGTAGGAGAGAAACAAAGCCATGATCTCATAGTTTCTTCACCATTTATACAACTCCGGTAGAACATTAATTATGTACAGTACCTAATTTTTGTATTGTCATATTGAGGTACAGAATTTGTGTACCCTCTTTGTAGAAACTGGCAATCTTGGCTTCCTCTCCAGGACCAGTAATGTTTAAGTTTTTCAGGTAGTTTTTCTGGCCAGATTCCTACATCATTACTGAATGTGTTAACGATGTTCACACGCGAAGTTTCAGTACTTTCAACTTGTGAAGGCTGTGAAGTGATGACTAGATCATTCGTTACCATTTCAGAGACATTTTGATCAGAGATATCGATGCCCTCATTATCAACTGTTTCTGGTGCAAGCGCAACGGCAGATTCTATAGATTCAGAAACTTCTGTTGTTGTCCTTTCTTTCATGAAAAATGTTATGCACGGAAGTTTATTTCTGAGCTCTTCATCTTTTCTAGCCTTTTCCGCTTTATTCTTGCGTTTTACAGCCCCACTTCATATGTACGCTGCATTTATTGTTTTAAAAGCTAATCACAAACTTTCACAAAAAAATATTGTTTAGAAATATTAAAAATACACAACATGAAAATTTTGACACAATGGAAATGACTCAATACTTACAGTAAGGTATTAACAAAACAAAAACTGCGTTTTTACAATTCTAATGCACAATAGAAAATTAAATATGTGGGCTCCTAGAGGCTTGGTTCCCCTAGAGGCTGGGGCCCTGAGGCCTGTGTCTCAGATGCTTCATGGTTAATCGGGCACTGCTCCTGAGTAAATTTCATTGAATCCTTTATCACTCTAGAGGTTGGCAACCATTTAAATGTATCTGAACGCATGTGGTATATAAGAAGCATAAACCAACGAAGGACACAAGTGTAGGTATGTAGTGTAGATGCTGGTATTATGTCAATCTCAGATATCGGTTCGTGTGTTAAACCACAACGATCTTTCGAAGGTAGTAATAAATAATTTTCTGTGTCCACAATAGAGAATATTTCTTTGCTGAAGTTATCGTCCTGTTGATAGAAAACCCTGATCGGACAAGTTCTAAATCTTTGAATTCTGCAAAACTTGCAGTACAAAGTTGGCAACTGGCAAACCCTACTCCACTCAGAATAGCAGACATTTTACCATCAAACATTGTACGGAGAATTTTAACTCTCAAATTACCATATGGTAGCTCTAGTCCGTCCTTTTCAATGTTAGTCACTTCAGGATTGATAATAAAATCCATTAAGAATTTAGTATTGTTTTGGTTTTCCTTTTGAGTTACTAATGCTATTAGTCTGACACAAAAGGGGAAATTAGGAATTTGGTTTGATCAAAGCGTATTTCTATCAGAATCAATAATTGATTGAATCTTGAAGGCAAAGAGAATGAAAATTTTGTATTGAATTGTAAGTTCCCATCGAACTAGTTGTTAAGGAAGGTGTTGTGTATTTACCTCTTGGTCTAACAACTGATACAAATGGAGAAGTGTTAGTTGCAGATTATCAACAAGTAGAATCTGACTTGTTATCAAATAAAAACCTACAAAGGGTTAATTTCCTTGCACAAACGGAGTGGTTCAAACTTTACTTAACACCTAATGCCTAAATTGGATATCTACTGGCAAGTATCCTCATGTCCCCATTTTGTAGGATAATTGTGTAGGGGTGGTATGAAGTTCATTTAATCATGACCTACGTAATATCATGATTAAAGTTAAATGAACAAAATATCTGTTACAGATATCATTCCGATCTATCCCAGCAAGGCCAATATTTAAAAGTGGATGACTAGTTTACTTAACCGAAACAGTACCCATCCAGAGATTAAATTATCACCTATATTACTGGATAAAGGTGTTGGCCAGATTAACCGGTGGTTCTATTGAGCGGAGTCTACCGTATGTTTAAAGGAATTCAAGTAGCAATTTAGAGTTGGCCAGCTCAATGTGGNAAATTTTTATTGATAATATAATCTTAGTTAATAAATAATTTGAATATATTAGTCTGAATCAGGAGTAAATTTCCGTTTTTTTGACATTCTAGCATGAATAACATCAATACAATCTCTCTTGAGGCACCAGCAGTATCAACCATCATATGAACGTCCCACCTCCCCTGATATCGTGTTTCCATTGTTTTTATGTCTTGGTGGAATCGTTCACCTTGCTCCTCGGAAACAGCTCCAAGATTCTCTGGAAAATAGTCAATATGACTGTGAAGAAAGTGAACTTTTACACTCATATTGCAGCCGAGATTCTTGTAAGATTCAATCAACTCATTCACAAGTATTTTATAATTAGGAGATTTCGTATTTCCCCAAGAAGTTTTTCATGACATTTACAAATGCATTCCATGCACATTTTTCTTTGCATATCATAAAATTTGAAAAATTATCATCTCGAACAAGTTGTCTTATCTGAGGACCGTCGAATATACCGGCTTTTCTTTTTTCATCACTTAGGTAGTAAAACTTCTCGGTAATATATTTGAAACAATTTCCTTCTTTATCTAATGCCCTTACAAACTGTTTCATCAATCCTAATTTTATATGAAGTGGTGGAAGCAAAATCTTGAGAGGATCCACTAGAGGCTCGTGAATAATGTTCTTATCTCCAACATTAAGATTGGTTCTAGCTGGGCAGCTCTGTCTAGAATAGTGTTCGCTCTTTGCACGACTGTCCCATAAGCATAAAAAACAAGGGTATTTTGTATATCCTGATTGCTGTCCCAAAAGAATGCATATGATTATTGAGTCACCACAGATTACCCAATTGTGCTGGTTATAATTAATTTTATGAAGCACAATTTTCATGTTATCATATCGTTCCTTTAAACTTACTGAATGTCCAATTGGTATGGAACTAAATTTGTTGCCATTATGAAGTAGAACACATTTCAAACTTTGTTTTGAACGATCAATAAATTGTCTCCAATCATTAGGTACATACGGACATCCAAGAGCATTAACTAGCGGTGAAACATCATGACAAAACACAAATCCGTCTTCCATTATGAAATATTTCAAAAATTCGATCTCTCTGTTCCTATATGAGTAAAATTTTGTTTCTGGGAGAAGCAAGTTTTTTTCTTTTAGCCTAGAACCTAACAACTCCGCAGATTCTTTAGGTAAATCTAAATCACGTACCAAATCATTTAATTCAGACTGATTAAATAACTGTGGAGAATTAGAACGAGATAGTACACACGGAATAAAATCCTCATCTTCTCTAATTAATGAATCTCTAGTTTCACAATCATCAATTTCCGAGATAACACCCAAATTAGTAAATTTTGGAACAGGTACATCAATAGAATGGGGAACGGGTCGTATTGCTGAATGTAAATTTGGATACTTGATCAATAACTTGGTTTTAGCATTGAATCCGGAAATATTCGCCATACAAAAGTAACAATCGCTAATGTGATTTTGTGGCTCTCTCCATATCATTGGAATTCCAAAACTTAAACTCTTTCTGATTCCTTTTGTCCATTGTCTCAAATTTTCTACACAAGATCGGCACACTGTATGTGGAGCCCATGTTTTGTCTTGATCACCTAATCTCATTCCAAAATATTCTAAATATGCTTTTTTAACAAATCCTGTTATTGCCGTAGTTTGTTTAGAAGTCATAAAACTCCCACAAATATAACAAAAGACGTCTGGATCATTACTGCACCTTCTCCGATAAGCCATATGATAATAAAATATCAAAATAGTAGACTATAGTACAATAAAGCTGTATATAACAAAAATAAAAATAAAACAAATTATGTAGAAAAGAATGGAGTTAAAGGGACTAATTAGAAAATGCAATAAAGCACGCATCTGTTTATTTCAAAAGACAAAAATTCACACATGTATCAAATATAATAATTTATTCTAGGGAAGTGTACTTAAAAAAATCGACTTACATTAAAATGACATTTGAGTAAAAACGAGACGTGATAGGGGAATTCTGATGACAGATTGAGAATCAGCATACTCAAGTTAACTAAAAACAACCCATGGATAATAATCAGCAAATTTGACGCAGGGCAGTGTAATAGTAGTTAAATTTAATTGGTTAATTGGTTAATTAATAAACAATACTAAACATAGTTACATATTTATCTCATTGGCAATTTAATATAGACCTCTCTGAGAGAGCTTATGAGATATCGCTTAAACTTCATTCTTGTGCATACAAGTAAATACTTAATATGTGTAGTTACAATAGTAACACTTGCGTCAATCTTATGGTATTTTTCTTCGGAAATAACACATCTAATTTTATCCTAGGAAGTATATATGCTTATTGTCGTATGGTGATAAAGATAATCACTTAATCAATAGAACAATTTTCTACAATCCCTCTGTTTTGATTTGTTCTTTTTGCTCATTTTAGCTTTTATTGCAATATTTGTATTTCTTATTCTTCCATTAATTTTAATTGTTCGATATTTTCCGATATCATTGTTCTTTTCTGATTTTATGTATATTTGACATTACTGTGACATGATTTCTCTCGAATTGTTGCGTGCTCGTGTTGACTTACACTCTCTAACGGGTAAGTGCATGCTCAAATTTTGCCGGAATATCTTTTGATTCTCTGGTTCTGTTTATTGCGACTTCATCTGTCCTACTGACTGCTCTTTGTGCCTCATCATATCTATTCTTCTCATCATTGGCGGCATTGAGATCAATCCATAAGATACTCATCACGAACAAGGTAATTAATTAAATTTATTAACTAAAGTCATTTATTCCATAATTTTGTATGGATAGTTAAATTACTTACAAATTTTTAGAATTACCAAGGATATAATTTTAGTGGTTAGCTTCATGGTCTCAACGTTTCGTTCTTTCGAGGCTTTGATTCACAAGACGTCTGTTAGTTCTATAATATCTAATTCCATTTGGGGATCCATCTGCAAAAAGGTCTATTCTCGCAATAAACCCATCTAGAGACACAGACTGTGTTTAAAATGCAACAACAACTCCGGTAACAAACGAATAGTACTCTTAATTTTATTTAGGGCACATGCTGTAGTTTCATATTTTGATGTTACTGGGTACCTAATTAGTAAACCGCCTTCATGCTCTAACAAAATATTTAATTACTAGCCTGCTTCGCTTGCTAGGTCGCTGTGCGACAGCTTAGGGCCTCAGGTTAGCTTAAGTATTAAACGGCTACATTTTTTGATGCTTTGGTCACTTCTATCATATATATTCAATGATGTCACCTTTTTTTACTTTTAGAATTTTCGTCCAAGACTCGAACTTGTCCGAGCCAGGTCCAAAATACCCCTGTATGCCAAAAATCAGCACTGGAGGCTTCCAGTTTCTTCAATCAATTCTAGACACACAAACATAACACATAGATTAATTGCGTTTTAATAGTATAGATCAGGCTTGGACCGGGTCATGATTTCCTGACCCGGTAAGCTCTGGTCCGGTGACCCGGTAGATCAGGTTGAAACCTCTGACTCGGTGACTCAGTTTTTCAAAACATTAATTTTCTATTTTCATGCAATTTGATAATGATTAGATTTTCCTAAGTTTGAATATCCAGGGATTTGACAATGAAAATCCAGGGAGATTTGTAGAAGGGGATGGTAAGTTTAGTAAAAATACTAATGATTCATGAAAATGAAACGTCTGACTAATATTTACTGAATCTTTATGATTTTACAAACCTATATAATTTAATTATCTATAAGGATATAAACCGGGTCAAATCAAAATCAGTGACCCGGTTCAGACCCGAAATTTATTGAAAATAGTGACCCGGTCCAAGCCTGGTATAGATGCTTTAAGTAATGAAATAGCTGAGGAAATTGAGAATGAAACAACTGTAAAATATAATGCCATAACTTTAAGGCAAACGTCTCCCTTTGATAAGCATTTCGAAAAGATTTATGAGAGTACTAAATCCAATATCAAGGTTATTGAGATTAACCTTGATATTGCAGTTAGTAATTCTCAAGTAAAAGAAATAATGTATGTTACTATCCTGGAATGATTGATTTCTATTCACATATTATATGCCATTGGTCATTGTTACCCTTGTGGAGTGGAATAATTATTTATAATGAATACATTAGGTAATGTTTCAACAGACAGCAACGCAAGTGTTGAAAATTGGTATAGGATAGTTAAACATTTTTCTCTTCTTCACTAGCATTTTGGATGACAGGAAATACTAATAATTTCCATCAAAATTCGATCACCAATTACTGATAATGTAGTTGGAAATTTGAAAGAACCTCTAAATAAATTTCTCGAAAATATATTTCCACGATCTGTAATAAATTACAGAAATGTTAATGTCTATATTATCAAAATGAATAAGCATAAAAGCACACCTTGGGGAACTGATGTGTAATTATTTGCGGTTGCTTTGTTATTGCAAACAGATGTTTGGATTTTAAAGGCAACTATGGGAAACACCCAAATGGATTTTTCGATTAAAGGGCTTAAAGTGAATGGTGTCCTAGAATCGCCTCCAGCAAATCCTGAAGTCTCAATATATTTAAATCATAATGAAGTTCATTAAGAACTCATTTTAGAGACAGATAAAGCTGTTTTGTTGAAGACTACACCCCTGTGAGAAAAACCCTCGCTGTGAATTTATCCATTTTTCGAAGGCCATTACTGGTGATAATTTTAAGTGTTTCACGATAATATTGTATCTCATAAACGTCTAATCTCAACTATAGATTAGCATAAAATAATTGAAATTGAGTGGATTAATGGTAAGAAAAATGAGTTTGAACTGACCCTACTTTATGTAGGATATGATTCACCACCATTCAGGACGAAAAATGTGAATGTCTCTAGGTACGCGAGTTGTTAATATTTTTTAATGAAATGTAATTTCCTCAAAACGTCCAAATTACCCAAGTAAGCATAGAGAATTTCAGAATAGAATTCTGAATTTCGATGGGTAAATTCAAGGGAGACTGACCCTAAAAACTCGAACCTTAAAAGTGACTATAAAAGTACAAATGTTCAAAACTCAACACTGCGTAAAACGTCCAAGTCTCCCCTTTCGAATGATACTCATTTCGTTAAATAGGGTAGAAGTGACCCTAGTATAATACTAGGGTCACTTCCCACTCGTATTACTTACTTACTAACGCACTTCTCTAGCTAGGTCGCTGCAGGACAGCTAAGTACTTCAGGTTAGCTTAAGGATTAAACAGGTAAATTTTATAGTGTTATTAGTCGCTAGGCGACAGAATAAACTCCACACTACGTACCTCAAATTCACAGAATAGTTAAAATTCTAAGATTTTCTTATTCATGATCCATCCCAATTACATTCAATGACCTTCTATGGTGACACTGGAGATGCTATGTCGCTTTTGGATAGTAATCTCGGCACTTCGTGACTCGGGTATTAAGAAATTCTAAAATTTTGATTTTGGTCCACTCATTATGATGTAATAATCCCTTGATGAGTTAGTTCATCATTAGTAAGAAACAAGCAGTCAGGTTATTTGTTACATTGAGGGGTACCTGTGATTCTCTTTTCAAACTCCTATCATGTGTATTGGCACAACCTCAGCCAATACACATGATAGAAGTTTGAGTTGTATATATTTATTATCATACAATTATTGAGTTCTAATAATATAGTTAGCAATGGGTAATCACTTTCCAGGAGTTGCAGGGGACGCAAATAATAATTGTTCTTATTGTGCACTTGGATACTCATTAGGATGGACAGGTCAAGGAGTATTTCATACTCATGATGAGACAACACCCGAGTTCTTTCGAGATAAAGAAGGAAAGGCTCAACTTGCGATGGAAAAAGAAAAAGAAATCATTCACAAACATGTAGATGCAGCAAACGAAAACCCTGAATACTTTAAAGATCTAGAAAATGTAATACAATTTGATCCTCTAACTTTCTTACAAAAAGATATACAAATCGGTCAAAAAGAAGTAAGTGCTGCAAACCAGTCAATACAAAATTTCTTCAATCACAGCGGAATTGATCCTAAGAAAGAGTTACAATTTGATTTAGTGATTGCACTGGCGAAGTTAAGCAAATACAGAATTCGTGAACGCATATTGATTCCGAAAGAGACCGATATGATGATAGAGCACGCTAAACGGGGAAATTTCAACGAAGCGTTGAAAATATTGAAAAATTATCCTGGGATAGTGAACTATATCCCAGCTCATAGAGCTTGGGGGCTAATACATCAAGCTGCATACTTCAACAATTACGAAGCTATTGAAAATATCTTGCAAAATCCTAAATGTGACCCATTTTTGAGAACGAAGTTATCACGAGACGGGAAAGTTGAACCTGGTACTACTGCTAGAGAAATAGCTAAAGATGTACAAGTAAAAGAATTAATCAGTAAGCATCAAGAGGATAAAACTATAGAGTTGAAGCGACGCTCAATGGAAACTTTAGTGAAAATTGATTCTGAGAAAGATATACAAGTTGAGTCAATTTTATTGATGTTAAACTGCTTTGAAAACGTTCTTTATCCAAAAAATCTACAATCAAAAGCATCTCTGCTATACTCAAACCTTATGCTGGATATCTTTGATTTCATCAATACTGGAGATAGATGGGAAATAGGCAGAAAAGAGATTTCTCTTCAGTTACAATCACTTGATATAAGCGATGCTTGCTTCCTCGCAACGGGAAAAGTAGATGGTGACATATTGAGTGGAGTAACTGAAACCAAGAGTAGTTTTTACAGTAGGGTAATTCAACTATATACGAGGGAATGTAGCATCAATAACTCAGATTATTCTAGCAAATTCTATACTGCATTGAATTTTTCCTTTTTGACACATGGTTGTAAGGCTTCGTTCATAACAGGTGAAGATTTAGGCTTAGCAGCATATGGTGCTTTACTTAACTCGATCTTGATGTACTGGGGTAAGCTGATACCAACTAGGGAACCAACATACAGGGGAATGAGTCTAAAAGAAGAACAGATAGAGAAATATGAAGTAGGACAGCCAATTACATGGCTGTGCTTTAGTTCATCATCTCTTCATCATGGTATGGCAGAAACATTCGGCTCAGTGACATTTATATTCGATAATTCTCACCAAACAAAGTATGCTGCAAAAAGTATAAAACAAGCGTCTCAATTTCCAGGTGAAGAGGAATTCCTATACCCCAGTGGAGCCAAATTTCGTATAACTAAAATAATGAAGAATAAGGGAGAAAAACCTAAGATTTGGATGAGTTTGGAAGAATATTAGACTGAGTTGTGTGACTAACACACAATATTTCATACTAAATAATTACTCGTCAGTATCTTCATACATTAACATTCTATTTAGTAATAAGTAGGCCATGTAACTCATCTAATGTTAGTATTAATATTTTCCTTTTCCTTTACATGTGATCAACCAATACTCAATCTCTCTACCAAATTTCTCAACTTGATAACTTTATAAACTATTATTGTGTAGTCACACTTGAAGAAAGCAATTTGTGACTGATATGTAATGTACTACTATACCTAAATACTTAGTATTACAATATAAGAAGAAATAATGTCCAGCCGACAGACTGGTAGTGCACTCATGTTGTATATTTTTATTCTATTCAGGGGGACACTCCCCCCCTACCCCCATGAAATGCCGCAATGTACAGGACCCGACTCATTTTTGACTCCTGGATCTGATAAATATTTCAGGATATTCAATATTATTCGTTCCCTTTAATGTCTTCATCTTCTATTCTCTAATCATATGGATAAAATTCCGAGTAATTATCCTACAATCACCTTGTCTAAGTTTGAAACGAAAAACTCTAACATCAACTTGAAATATTTGCAAAAAGGTGTAAAAATATGATAAATCATTTAGATATAGATTTGACAATGTCAAAATTGAAATCTACATACTTGATTACACGTCACTAGCAGTTAAAACGAGATCCTTAGCATTAGTTTGAATAATATGCAAAAAGATGCGAATTTGTAAGTTTCTGACTCTGAAATTCCTAACATCGGACTCTACGCGCCTAGTTACCCCTGACAAGATGTTGAAACCTCTTCTCTAGCTTGCTTCTATATTTACATAGAAAGGTGTGAAAATATGATTAATCACTAAAAAGGTGTGAAAAATATTCACTTTAGAAAATTCATACCTGAGGGGAAATCTCCGACCCAAAATGTATATCTGGCTGCTTCAGCTTCCCCTTTTATGAGAAACTTAATTCGCTTGCTACTTTTTATGTTCCTATGCGGTATTGATTCAGCATATCGAATTTGAATAGAATCCTACATGATTTAGTGGTACCGCAATAGTATTTTGGAATGGTCTGAGTTATTTCTAATAATTTATTTGCAGGTCAGAATAGTTAGAATAACCCTGTATAATAGCCTAGATTAACCTCCCACCCAGTTTAACTCTGGATATAACCTGGACTAGCCTAAATTACGTCCTATTTTATAAAGAACATCTGGTAACCCTGGCTGTCGCTTTGTCGGAAGAGGTAGCCCGGCCGTCCCAATTTTAATGAACTTATATTTGCTTTTCTCGAGACTTACATTATACGGTCCTTTGAACTCTCTTGGAGATTTAGTAGCTCTAGGGAATTGGGTTCTAGGAACAAGATTGCAACATAACTAGAAGCTACAGAACACTCTGACAGTAAAAGCTTACCTTACCCCTGTTTACTTGGTAGTTAGCTACGCATCAGGAAGCTACTTCACAAGCACTCCTGTGCGGATGTCATACCTACTTGCTACCCACACTTTATGATCATTCCTGGGATTATCTAAAGATTTCCAGTTTGGCATGACAGAATATTCCGCGACTGATCTAATTCGTATTGGCATATACGACTAAGCACAAAATTTAATGAAACATTATAACCCATTATAACAATAGTAACGCATACAGATTTTGCAATATCAACTGTTGGATCTCAGTTGACTCATTATGAATTACTCAATGAATTATAGAATATACATGGTTGTAGCTTTTACCGTTATCGGAAGCGAAATTCTAACAAAAATTTTTGGCAATTTGAAATTATTGAATTTGTAGTGTTGTTCATTCGAAAATAAAGTTCCAAAGTCAGTATGAACATCAAGTCATTGATCAGACAACCTTGTTGCTAATGTGGATAGTTCTAAATCAACTATTTTGTTTGAGAATAAGTACTTGCTTCTGACCAAAGATGAGATGAGTACATTTATTCATTGGGTAGTCAAATTGCGAAACCAGTTTTCATGTATTAGTATTGAGGCATTTAAAGCTGTCTATACTAATTGCATTAATGCTAGAATATCTGGAATAGAAATTTCCGCAGATTGTCCCCAACCCCTGGCCCTGAAAATACTCCTCATCTTCCTGTTGATGAGGATTTTAAAGATTAAGATCCTATCAAATGCAACAATATTATTACAAATGCAGTTAATGACCAATTAGTCTGTGATCTGATAAATCTGATGAATTTCTTATGTCGCCAGAGTCGAACGTCAATGGTGAATTTCTTCTTGAGATTGGTTAATGGGATAGTATTCATTTTATCGATTTACAAGGTAGAGAAAGGTTGAATAGAGATTAGACAGCTGTGTTTAGCAATAAATTTCTAAAATATATCCAGCATGTGTCTTAAATTTTTAACAATTATTGGATTAAAATGTCTTCCAGTTGCAAAATATATGCGCCCTTATTTTGAGCATCTGCTGAATGTAAGTTTTATAATTGTTACAAATTTGAATTAGTTTTGATGAGTTTGTAACTACGAATACAATCACAATACAATATGTAGTAAGTGATTCACTCTCCTTGCAGCATTCTGATGGAGAGACTGTACATGCACGTCATATATCTGGTAGTTTTCGAAAAATTTATGGGGAAAGTCTCTAGCACACATCTGTCACAATTATATTTCATGAACAGTTCAACTGTCAAGGTAGCTCAATGGAATATTGTAGAGGTATTTTTCTAACATGAGGTCTAAAGAATGATTGAGACAGATAAAAACTGAAGCTATATCATCTAATAGATTTTCCAATTATATAATTACAGATATTTCTAAGACTCAAGAATATTATCGTAACTTATTGAGTGAAATGCCAATACCTGGTTACATTCAATATTATGTTAAGGAACCCTTCATTATACATCTATATATGAAGAGGCAGATAGAGGTGTTGAAATATTTAACTAAAGATATAATTTTGCATCTGGATGCTAAAGGTTCCATTAGCCGTAAACCTCAGTTTTGCACAAATCTATGTATTATTATGCTTTAACTCTACAACATCCCGATTACCACATTACATCTATCCCAGAAGCAGAAATGATAGGTTCGGGCCAAGGAACTGCGATAACCCACTTCCTTAACAAATGGTATTTAAATTCAAAGTTCTACACAAAGAAATATTCATAACGAGAGTGGAAATAGATTAGAGTTAGGCATTGATTCATAGCACATGTGTCGCACTTAATAAATTAATATTTTAGGGTATTCAGGGAGTTGTTTGTGAATTGTAAATACAGTCGCAATATCGGTGGATGTCCTAACTGTTATTCTTTTGTGTTCTGTTCATAAAAGGCATAAGTTGAGTCATAACATGACAAAAACATTTAGAATCTATAAAACTCTAAAGCAACTAATACTGCATGTCTTTTTTTGCTGCAATTTTGAGAAGTATTACTATGAGAGAAATTAATCGACTCTTCACATTACTTTGTAATGTTTTATCTGTTGAGTATTCAACCGAAATAGTCAGTTCTAGTTTAGTAGGGTTAAACGCTTTAGTGACTGATAAAACAGAAAGACAGCTAGAAACGTAGGAACATTTGAACTTGAGACTGATACGAAAGAGAATCCTACCACTTATCATTATAAATCTCAATTTGGTATACATTTCGATACTCTACTAATGCTAATGGATCAATATATATTGTACATACAGGTAATCACTATGAACCTGTTTTAGAAATTTTAGACACGATTATAGTATAGGTACAACAATAGATAACAGTATACACCTAGTAAGAGAAATTCTAAATTATCAGATTACTTATATTTACATCGGCGCCAAGTTTGGGTACCTTAGGGGGTTCTGAAGTCTCTGGACTCCCCAGCCTTGATGTAGAGATTGTATTCATGTGAAATTTACATAGAGGCAGAGGTGTCAGGGGCTGCCCCCCCAATTTCTTTGAAATATTATGCTCACTTGAAAGATATTTTAATATTCCAATTTAATAGTTTATCCAATGTACTCCAAATAAATATGTATGGTACATGATTGTAATACTTACTACTTTTAACCGATTTAAAAATTGGTATTTATGTATTTGTAATGATTGTAATATGAGCAATTAGTTATTGATATGATTTAATAATTTCAAACAATCTTTACTGAGCACAATCGATCCATCCCGGCCTCAATCCTATTAACCCATTCGTCAGTGAATGTGTCAATATCAAGTTGGTCCAAACTTTCTGTATGCATGTTGCATAAACCGCATGCATTCAATCTATCTTCCTTCATAGTGCTGCGAAGATAGGTTTTTATACGTCTTAAGCAGCTAAATCCTCGTTCGGTGGAACATGACGTGCAAGGGAGAAGAAGGTAAAGCTTGAGGAAAGATACCAAGTTAGGCCTAATAGAGTACTTGACTGTTTGTATTTAGAATTGAAACACATTCTGTATATATTATTCACACCAACCCTCTTATTGTTCAATTAAGAAATACCCCAATTATAGATTCATTCATTAATCAATATAGAAATAAACTAAAGGATTGACTAAATATGCTATAGTCTGAATTTCTCAATTATACAAGTCATATTTGTTGACAAAGTCATTAAATTCGATATAAAATTCATTTTACTATTAAGTATAATTTGTGTTGTTAAACGTAAAATGAGTAGTGACTGCAACGGCCCCCCACTATTTTGGTCAACCTGACGGTCCTGTATAGAGGTAGCAGCAATCTCTTACATCAGGCATGGAGGAATGGATTTTGAAGTGTATAATTCAAGAGAATCATTCGCCATTTTATCAACTTGTGGTTGTCACACTTTGAATCTATGCTGTACCGATTCTGCAGAATGTTGTTAAGAAGCGATTAATTTAATTGGCTCAATTCAATCTTATATATACTAAGAGAAGGGATATTATCCGAAAACAATGCCACAACGAATCCCTACATATTCCGTCTGGGGCTAGGTGGTCAGAGAGAATAAGCAGTTTGAAACATTTTGCAGCTAACCTAAATGGTATTAAAGAGGCACTTAAAGAACTTTTGGAACTTAAATTAACTCCGAAAATTAGAACTGAAGTGGATGGAACTATTAAATATGTTTCATCCTTCCGTTGCATCCTAATGTCATCAATCTGGTTCAAGATTTAGCGCATATTGATACTTGTAATAAATCATCCAGGCAAGAAATGCTACAGTTGATATGGAAGTTAGTAACATTGAAATCCTGATAAAATTATTCTCACTGTTCCGGAAATTGTGAAGATATTTTAGCAAACTCAAGCTGTCCAGAATTATCTGAGGAGTACAATGTCGCAAGATCGATTGAATATTTAGTCTGAACTAGTTAGAGAGATCGATATTAGATGTAATAAAAGCCATAGTTCGTTTGAAAGCGAGAAAGGTATTAGTAAATGTCTAATTGGTAATGTTATATACTAAATTTAACTATAATAACAATCACTTTCAATCAATCCCTTCTATTATTACCGAAATTAGACGACTAAGCTATACAAAATATATATAATTTGTATAGAGGGCCCATCGATACCAACTGCCGCAGACCTTTTGATTTTTTCGGTGGCCATGCTAGTTTGTACGGCCTGGCAAAATATTCCGCGACGGATCTAATTTGTCCTGACATACACTTTGACAATTAAATATAAGAATATCAGAGCATAGTAGAACATACTGTATTATATTTACATTCCTTTAATTATATAAATATGATATCTCTCTGTATAGGTCTCTGTATTGATTTGTATTTATAGTTAGAGCTCATTACTTATAGTCAAATAGATAAGTTATATTATTTGAATTGTTTCATTATTCTAGTTACAGAACTGAACTAATGGCTACAGCTAATACTTTAGATAGAATATTCTCTGTAGACTATAAGAGCAAGATACAACCTATAGTCAGTGTTTGTACATGGGGAAAGGGACTAGAAAATCTTAGAAGACCTAGAGGAGTGACTATTGATATTTCTACAGGAGATATCTATGTAGCAGATTCTGGGAATAATTGTGTGAAAGTATTCGATTGTAATGGTAAGATTATGTTTAAATTTGGAGATGAGGAAGGAGAAGGAAAGATGAATCATCCAGATGGGTTAGCTTTATGTAGAGATAGAATTCTTATTTCACAAAGAACCGACTGTATTCTGAATTATCAAGTGAATGGGAAGTTTATTTCTATAATAGGGAAACCTGGGAAAGGAGAATCGGAATTTGATTATCCTCGTGGTCTGACAATTGATGAATCTAACGGAGAGGTATACATATGTGATTCTCATAATCATCGTATTCAGATACTGTCCAAGGAACTTACCTACAAGACACAGTTTGGACAAGAAAACCTCAAATACCCTCTTGATGTTAAACTTACAAAAGAATTCATTTATATTCTTGATCTATCTAATCTTTGTCTTCATCTGTACAACTATAATCTTAATCTACATAAGAGTATTATTTCTAGAGGAATTGGATTACAGCTGAATTGTCCATATTATTTCTATATTGACAATTCTAACAATATTCTTATTACAGATTATTATTCTAACTCTCTTTCTATATTCAACTCTCAATTTGATTTGATATACAAGATATCTATAGGTTATCCTACCGGTATTACAGTAGATAACAGAGGAAGAGTTATTGTAGTTTGTGATTGGGGTGAACATTATCTCAATTTTTTTTGATAATTTTTCTATTTTACTAGTGTTCATATCTTTGTTTGTGTTTCCTTTTGAATTGATTTTTACATTTGAACAAAGTATACTCTTCTCATATTTTGTATTATTCCCGGTTGTATTTCTCCTCTTATAGAGGATTCCTTCATTTTAAAAGGATGCTATAAGCCCGAACTATCCCTCGATTTCTAGTTTTGCGATTAACGTCAAATTGCTATTCTAATTGCTCGTTACGATATTCCACATATTTTAGGTATCATTAGTTCCTGTCCTTTAGGGAGACACACATTAGTGTTTGGCCAAAAATGAAATGAGATGTGAGCGCTCCTCATTAATGTTAAGCTATTTCTTATACAAAGTTGGCTCACGCGCCCCTATTATGTATACAAGGGTTGCCATCAATTTATGTCAAGTTTGACTACTGTACTATACTTGTAATTACCTCTTGAGTTTAGTTCAGATGTCTAAACCTGGGTTTCTGGTAAACCTGAATCTGCTATACAGCGTACAGGTGAGTTCATTGAAGTAGAGAAATACGGCGATGCTATAGAAGTTCTATTCGATGTTCTCTGGAATAAACGTCACAGAGATAAAGTGAATGAACAGAGTTTAGTGATAATCAAATTCTGTCAGCTTTGTGTTGATCACGGGAAGACTATCTCTGCTAAAGATGGCCTCTGTCAATTCCGAGTTATCTGTTCTCAGAGTTTGGATTTATTCCATTCTGTAGTGGAGAAATTTCTGAATTATTCAAATGAGAAACTAGCTCTGATGCATAGCTCAGCACAGACTAGATCTGCTCAGGAAAAATCTGTAATGTTAGATCTTGTTGAGATTGTACCGTTTATGATGGTAAGTTAATGTCTATTTGTAGCTCCAAGCTTCAGTACTTGTAGTGGCGAGGTTATGGTAGCTACGGGGACTAAGCCCATGAAATTGGAATTATTGCCCCTTCCCAATGATTTCGAGTTAGTTCACTTAATTATTCAATTCATTATCTGTTGCTCTTAACACAAATGTGTAATTTATCATTCTTACTAATTTTGTGTTCTGGAAGGTAAGTCCTCAGGCTCGCTGACCATATTTCCGTACATTATACTGACCCTGGTGTCATCATAGACATTTATGATGCGCTCGCGAATTAGCTTCTAGAAAGTAGATTGCTCCACACCTAGGGATACAGCCCACCTTACCCCATTTTACTTATTAGTTAGCTACGCGTCAGGAAGCTGCTTCACAATCACTCATGTACTCATGTCATGTTTACCCACCCTTTGTGATAATTCCTGAGATTTTGGAATGATTTCCATTCAGGATTTCAATGTGTTAAATGTATAAATTGCAATTTTAGACAATTATTTGCAAAAAATGGTACACATTTTTCGAATTTTCACTTGATTCTTTGATTCTTTCCCAAATTTCTTGTGAATGCCGAGCTGTACATGCACCCAAAATACATAGCTTGAAGGATTAATAGTGAGGAACAGAAATATAGCCGAAAACGTTCCGCCTGAACCACTATCACTACAGTATCTCGAGATACCAGAAAGCTATACTAAAATAAAAGGGCCAACAATTATACCCTACGATTCTGGCACGCAAAGTGGAAATCAGAGGATCGTAATATTCGGAACTCAAGCTAATGTGGATTTACTCTCATCTGCAACTGCCTAGTTAGCTGATAGCACCTTTAAAACCGTGCCTAGTTTGTTTTATCAACTGTACATGATACATGCTATGAAAGGAGGGCCAGATCTGATATTCACTGGTCGTATTTCCCATGTCTCTACGTATTGCTAGCAAACTAGGCCGAATATACATATGGAAACATGTGGAACAAAGTACATGATTTATGTCTAATCGCTTGCCCGACACATCTAATTGTGGATTGTGCAATAGCCTCCATTAATGCATTTTCACAATACTTCCTAACTAAAAAGCTTCAAGGCTGTTTCTTTCATTTATGTAAAATGTCTGGCGTAAAGTTCAACAATTAACAATTAGGACTAGCAGCAAAGATATATGCTAGATGTAGAATTTGCAATAAAAGTGCGAATGCTACCTGTACTCGCGTCTGCAATTTCTACTGACATACTTGAACTTTTCAATAGTCTTTTCTTACAACTATCTGTGGAAGCTTACGACCAGGCAATATACTTTGAAGCTACTTATATTGGTAGGCATATCGCTAATTCCCCCCTTCATGTCCTCACCAATATTTTCAATGGACATGTGGAACAACCACTTCATGGTTCGGCATGGGTTACCAAAACAAATAATGTAGTTAATGCATGGCACCGTTCATTTCCTTGTCACATGTCCTGCCACCATCCTTCTATATGGAGAACAAGGGTTGGTTGAAGTAAAACAAGCGTTTAATATAAGTGGGGGAATCCTTCGAAACGCAAATATATTGAAGAAAGAGAAAAGGCATTACAAAATTTGTTACAAAATTACTTGCTGAAACCAAAGTTTGAATTCTTAAGAGGAGTTTCTTACCATTTTACTTTTCAAGATTCAAATTCTTTAATTTAGGTTATTTGTACTCTTGTTTCTGTAACCACAACACTTATTGAATAGAAAAGTATTACCTATATCCATGTGTATAAATATACCTATCTTGTCACTAAAAGTCTCTGTCACTAAAAGTCTCTGTCACGATAAGTCTGTATCCCGATATCAAAGTATGTGAAATTGGTTGTATACTATATGCATTAATGATTATTTAATCATAATATTAATAGTTATAGATTAATATTGGTCAATTTCATTTTGATATTTTGTAATGAAACAGGCTAAAAGCATACCGATCTGGTGATGTCATCTCGTCCAGACGAGCCGCTTCGTTTGCTCGCGCTGCGCGCCTTGCGAACAATCTGTGTTCACATGTAACTCGGCACTTTGTGCCTCGATTTGACAAAGTATACAAATTGCAAAATGAATAAATAAATATATATTAACTATATTTATTTACTATATAAATTCACAAAAACAACAAAATTTAGATATGAAAAACGTAAAATGCGAAATTCGGATTCAGCGTACTCAGTCTCTACAAATATTTTGATAATTCAATTATTTTACGATATATTCAATAAATATACATATGATTAACCCAAAATTTTGAAAATCCTTTCAGCGTGTTCGATATATTTAGTGAAGTTTTATTGAATTCTATTTACTTTCTGGGTAAACACGATAAATCCATAGTTATGTAACAATTTCAAAATTGAATAGTGTAAATCTTTTCACTGACAACGGACAAACAAATATACAACAATTGTGATTTAATAATATTGATTTTTACTATTAAAATCATTATGAATTAGTTCAGACGGTTGAAATTGAATAATTAATCAAACAAAAGTCCATTCAAACACAAAATTAGCATGAAGTCCACTTCCACGTTCTTAGCTAGTTTAATACCGTTTCAAATAATAACAGATCCATAGGGTTGATTTTACAAAATATTTCAATAATATGTGTGCCATATACGCATATTTGTGAATTACATTGTTTTAATATATCTATATTATAATACTCAATGCTGAATCTGAATATTGTAAACAACATCATTATTATTAAAACTTAATTGTTGATGTCCTTTTTGTTTGTCTGTTGAATACCTCGAGGCGCAATGCGCCGAGTTCATCGCGAAGCAACGAGCCAAAGGCTCGTATATAGTTAAATTTGACAAGTAAATTTAAGGTCCTGGATTCATGGACGGATACTAAGGACCTTAGCTTCTAGGATGAACTTTTGAGCTGGGACCCTAGAGTCCTGAATAACTTCTCTAAATATTAGAATATCAGAGCATAGCGGAATATACTGTATTATAATTGAATTCGTTAAATTATATAAATTTGATATCTCTCTGTATAGGTCTCTGTGTTGATTTGTATTTATAGTTAGAGCTCATTACTTATAGTCAAATAGATAAGTTATATTATTTGAATTGTTTCATTATTCTAGTTACAGAACTGAACTAATGGCTACAGCTAATACTTTAGAGAGAATATTCTCTGTAGACTATAAGAGCAAGATACAACCTATAGTCAGTGTTTCTAAATGTGGAGGGGGGCTAGGAAATCTTAGTAGTCCACAAGGAGTGACTATTGATAATTGTACAGGAGATATCTATGTAGCAGATTCCTTGAATAATTGTGTTAAAGTATTCGATTGTAATGGTCAGATTATGTTTAAATTTGGAGATGAGGAAGGAGAAGGAAAGACGAATGGTCCAATTGCGTTAGCTATATGTAGAGATAGAATTCTAATTTCACAGATTAGCCACTGTATTTTGAGTTATCTAGTGAATGGGAAGTTTATTTCTAGAATTTTGGCTAGTTATTCTTCCATAAAAACTCAGCTACTTGGCTTACGTTTTTCTTTGCTAATAGTACTATGAAGTCTCTATTTTCACAACTCTACTTATTACTTCAGCTTTGGTTGTTGTGACACCTACTGTGACATAGTCGATTTGAATGATAACACTTGGACGTAGTACGAAGATATGTTTCTTACAAGAGCAATGAAACTTACCTTGACCTGTACCAACTGATTTATTGCGTGATACTTGTCGCAAAGAAATCTCTTTTCCTGTTTGGACATCATTTATCTCCAAGAATTTACCCAGGCATGGAGTGAATTGATTTCTGGTGTAATGCGAACTCAATAGACCGTATTTTGTACCTAGCTTGTAGGTACCATTATGCTCGACTGCCACGACAACTGCTTTAGTGTTTCGAAAGTCACCATTACCTCGATCTATGGCAAAATATAAAGGGTCCAATGGAGACCACATAAAGTTGACGGAATTGGTTCAGGAGGACCACTTACGACGTAGATTGTCCGACCGGAATGCATATAGTGGAATCTAGCATGATAGAATATCCTATATCTATGATCAGTTTTCATTAATTGAATTAATTACAAGTCGCAAAAATATTGCGAAGCACCTAAGAGTAGCACCATGCAATCAGTGGCGGCGTTAGAGAAGCGGCTAGAGCCCCATTAAAATTTTTGTCAGCCCCATAAAGTGATGGAGCTGAGAAGTAAAGGGCTAGGATCTTGAAAATGTATTTACATCTTAAACCTTTATTACTGACTGCTTTATATACATTTTGAAAATTCGATATTGTGTAACATCTCATTTAGAATAATCGCTATTGCAATAATATCACATTTATAATAATCACCATTTTCTGTAATCCGAATAAATAGTAAGTATTACAGGCCTAGAACTATCAATTGGAAACTAATATAATTATCTGCCCAAGTATGGATCGCTTTAATAATATGAAAAAATCGTGGTGAATTCGACACCTGAAAAATCCAGAGCCACTAGTATAATTAGGAGATGAGATAGATGAGATTACTAATTATTCCTTATGCATCAATTTTTCAACCTAATTGAATTACTATCTTCCTCAATTAAACATATCGTAGCTATTAAAATATATAATTCGTATAAGGTTTGTTAAATGGACAGCTGATTCTAAAGTATTCATAATGTTCCTAAAATGAATTTCTGTATTTTGCTTTGATAACTTATTATTAAACGTTTAGCCCCTTCAACCACTGAGAGCTAGCGTCTCCACTGCATGCAATAAGAGTAGAATTATGCATATTGTCCAATAAAGTAGCATTATGCATAATGCCCAATTTCTCATAATGCCCATAACATATACACTGAGCATCCTTTCTTATATATCCATCACATTTCAAATAGCATCATGAAATATAACCGAATTGGCTAGTAAGGCAGAGCGCAAGTAAAATATTGAAATCGGCGAATATATTGGTACAAACTCTATAGAGATTTCCTACACACATGGTCTTGCAATGAGAACAACTAGAGATATTATGAAATGGAAGTTGATTTGTGTCTCAAAAGCAGCTGTCTTTCTCAGTGAATCTAAAGATTTTAATTCGAAGGATACCCCATTAATTAAGTCCATGCCTTTTGGTGAAATGACTGGTAAACCTCATTCTTCTTTAATTCATAAACTCACCTCTCATTTACTCAAATCGAAGCTAGCAGAATTCCGAGTATTTCACGTATTCAATATGCGACAGCATAGAGAACCTATCCCTATATAGGACATTACACCACAGTGTGGCAAAATGGCCATAATGGGGAAATAGGTAAATGAATCTGTATTATCGCCACAATTATACTTACATATACTAAATCGACACTGTAGATTTCAAAAATACCAATGATTATTTAGTAGCACGACTATAAACCTAGTTATGACGTAATTACTGACATTTTCTAATTTTTAACACTTGTGGTTCATTAGTGAGGATATTATGAAAGTTGATAATACATGCATGTCATGGTCTCTATTCTGCTATTTGATAACGTACAATTTAAAGACCCTTAATTATGTATGACTATTGGATATACTTATTATCATAAATCATCTGATAGTATACTATTATATAATATCTCTTGGAGGCTATTTGCAACGTCTCTTTTCTTCTTTGCGTGCATCAAACGATTCTGTACTAAGATGGGGTCACTACAACATAACAACCTGACTAAAATATCTCTAACATTATCAGTGAAAGAAGTTTTTCTTGCAAGATTCTCCCGATACCGCCTTACAAATTTATTGCAGGATTCTAAACATTCCTCAGAGAGATTCTGTAATCCCTTACCATTATTATAAGCACCTATTAACTGAAACGAATGGGCAAGTAACTTGTGCAAAGATGGAGTGATGCTTGCCCATGGGTACTCAATTAGAATAAATTCGTACGTTTCTTTGCACAATTCTTGCATTTTGTCACAGTTAATCAAGTCACCACTGTTGAGGAGTCTTAACAAAACAGATAGATTTGTCTGGATCTTCTCTAATGATATTTTATCTGAAGGATTAATGGAAGAAGTGGCCCACGTCAAAAAGTCTCTCTTATTTAAAAAGCAGTCTCGCGCAATGTTACCAGTGGTTGAAGTGCCGCCCTGGCTTGAAGGGATATCGACACTGAAATTACATCTTTCCTGGAGTATAGCTCGAACCCGTTTCATGGAAAAATTTACTTTCGAGTTTGATGGCGCCCATACCTTGTGTCCTGCATCAAGATGGTATATCAACAGCATGAACCACCTGAATACACAAAGGTAAGCATGCAAAGGAGATGCAGCTATAATATCGATGTTAGAAGTTGGTTGATGCGTAATACCAACACGTTGATTTGATGGGAGTTTCAAGTAATCTTCTTCATCAACCTCTTCAAAAAGTTGCCGAGCGTCGCTAATTAGTCTGTTAATAGGGAAACCAGAATGGGCCCATTCTAAACTTTTAATTTGGCTATCCGTTGCAGTACACAGATGACAAGAAGCCCCACCAGCTCCATCCAGCAATCCTGCCATCTTGGTATCAAAAAGGGAACGGACTATCTCGACCTGTGCATGGCCTCCAATAAGAGATAACCCATCCTGTATGATATGGTCTGTTTGAGGATTGACTATTGTATTCATGATAAGCTTTACACTAGAATAATCTTCTTTCAGAGCTATCAGTGCTACTGGCCTAAAGCAGAACGGAGAGTTGGGTGAGCTGTTATAGAACACGTCATTTCCAAGTGTGTCTGTAATTGATATTACTTTGAATCCGAACAAAATGAAAGTTTTTGTGCTTAATGCAGAATTGTTGCTTTGTTGGTTATAGGTTTGATGACAACCGGAGCCATCCAATCCATCAGATATCTTAATTTTGAGTGGGTAGTGTGAATCAGGAACTGGGTCTAATGTTGAAAGCAAGCGTTGAATGGTCAGACTAAGGATGGAATGATAAGAGACGCAAGTCCCAATTGACAATGCTTCGGGGTCTCTGACTATTTCCATTTCATTTATTAGGCTTATTTCCCTACGATATTGCGAGACAAGTTTATAGGAAGGAAGCTTAACATCACCTTTGAGAATTCTTTTCAGATTCGTGTATTTACTCGCCCCAATTTCTAATCTGTCCAATATATAAGCACATTTAGAGATTTGTACTTTGTTCAATACACCGCTAAAAGATCCCTTATCAATTATTTCTCTGCACATGTCTGAAGTATCACGGTCATAGGATTTATTTGAGACTAATTCTAAAGCTAGAGCGAGTAGTTGTTTAGGCTCAATCTTTTCTCTCTCTGCTAAAAAGTCCACATGCTCTAAAAGAACACCAAGTCTCGATCTGGAAGTCTTCATGTGACATTCGAGAATATACTTCCGGGATTCAGTTACAATCTGTTCTGAAAAGTTTCGATTTTCAGAATCAGTGACTAAAGAAATTTCAGGATCAAGCGATATTCTCTTTCTTGGATTGGATATTGTTAGATGAGTAGAGTGGAAAATCATATTATCCCATGTTTCAAGATCCTTCCTGCGGTAAGCCTCTCTGGATGTTAGAAGTGATTTAAATTTTAAATGAAGAGTAGCAGTTTCTTCTTCGGATAAATGGTTGTTCTCAATAAGTTTCCTAACAGAGACTGTAACACTTCTTCCATTCGAAATATACAAACTATATGCCTCATTGTTGGTGATTAGTACAGACATGATCCGCAAAAGGGCTACTTTAACATAGAAACATTATGATATATGATTGTAGAGTATTGGAATAACTAATAACCAGCAAAATATAGAATTTTACTGAAAAAATTTAAAACGTATGAAAAATATATTTTTCGGATTTTTGTCCGGTCCGGACAATGAATGACGTGATAAATTTTTGGGCAGCTTTTGGCAAGCCTGGAAAGTGATTAAATAGTTGACTAAATATAGTAACATTACTTATATATTAATAACGTTTTGTCAAATTTTGTCAAACAAGAGATGCTACACTTCAATCAATGAGAAAAAATTCCAAATTATAACTTTGGGAGGGCCAAACTAGACACCCGGAAAAAAGTACAAATGAATATCTAGACTAACCTATCAATGATTAAATTGTTGTTACAATATAGATTTATTATCAGAAGATGTTTTTCACTCTTATATTTAGTATTTACATCAAATATGATTACATACATTAGGGCATAGGAATTTGAGGTTTGAAAATATATATTTCTATTATTAGAAACACATAACAAAGTTGTGCGTAGTTAGGATTCCTAACTGCTTCTAATGCTGCCAATGATATTTTCGTACTAATTGAACTATGGAGAATTCGAAAAATGCATTGAAATATGTTTTTTAAAATATGCCTATTTCCCCATATTGCCACACTGTGTATAGTACAGTAGACAGTCAGACTTGATATAAATTGATGGCAAACTTTGTATATACAGAATAATGGTAAAGTGTATATAGCGGTTATATGGTAGCGTTACTCTCCTAATTCCCATTGCAATGAACTCGTTATAGTGGTTACCTGCACAATACGCACAGTGGTATACTTGTCAACTGCCCTGCCTATGACAGGACGTCCCGATTTATTGGCCATGCATTTAATAAAGTCATGTAGAGTACTGGAGGATAAATAATCCTAAACATGGATTTAGTAATGATTCAGGTTGTATCGTTGTAATCATTAAATTGTTGTTATACTACAACCAACTGATCCTATGTTAGATGACATCTCGCTAATCTGAAATTCACTAACAAATCCTATAATATATCACAACTAAGATCGACTGTAATACAAGCACTAAAAATGTGATAAATATGGCGATATAAAATCAATATTAAATTGTTAGTCATCAAAGCATCTCGAGTGGTACTTAGGGGCAGGAGGCAGGCGCGGGGCTAACCTTTTCACTAAGTTTTCTAAGAAATAGCTTAACTGAAATGAGGAGCACTCACAACCTACTTCGTTATTTGGCAAAACACCACTGTGCATCTCCTTAAAGGAGAGGAACTAATGATATCTGAATAATGGTGAATATCGCATCGAAGTTTTGGCTAATTAACGTTAATCGCAAAGAGAAAAATAGAATGCGGGCTTATGGCGTCATTAAAACATAAAGGCATCCTCTATAAGATTTTGAAATAACAATAATGAATAATACATATATTGGAAGAAAGAAAAAAGAAACAAAGCTATGAACACTAGCAAAATAGAAAAATTACCAAAACATATTGAGACGATGTTGACCTCCATTACAAGCTACAATAACTCTTCCTGTGTTATCTACTGTAATACCGGCAGGAGAAGTTAATGAAATCTTGTCTATCAAATCAAATTGAGAGTTAAAACTAGAAATAGAGTTAGAATAATAATCTGTAATATGAATATTGTTAGAATTGTCAATACAGAAGAATTTGGGATTCATCAGCTGTAGTCCATCTCCTCTAGAGATAATACTCCTATGTAGAATAAGATTGTAGTTGTAGAGATGAAGACCAGGATTAGATGCATCAAGAATATAAATGAATTCTTTTGTAACTTTAACATCAAGAGGGTATTTGAGGTTATCTTGTCCAAACTGTGTCTTGTAGGTAAGTTCCTTGGACAGTATCTGAATACGATTATTACCAGGATCACATATGTATACCTCTCCGTTAGATTCATCAAATGTCAGACTACGAGGATGATCAAATTCCAATTCCCCTTTCCCAGGTTTCCCTATTCGAGAAATAAACTTCCCATTCAGTTGATAATTCAAAATACAGTGGGTTCTTTGTGAAATTAGGATTCTATCTCTACATATAGCTAACCCAATTGGACAAAACATCTTTCCTTCTCCTTCCTCATCTCCAAATATAAACATAATCTGACCATTACAATCGAATACTTTCACACAACATTTCCAGTGATCTGCTACATAGATATCTCCAGTAGAATTATCAATAGTCACTCCAGTTACTCCTTTAGCTCCTCTAAGATTTCCTAGTCTCATTCCCCTTTTACAAACACTGACTATAGGTTGTATCTTGCTCTTATAGTCTACAGAGAATATTCTCTCTAAAGTATTAGCTGTAGCCATTAGTTCAGTTCTGTAACTAGAATAATGAAACAATTCAAATAATATAACTTATCTATTTGACTATAAGTAATGAGCTCTAACTATAAATACAAATCAATACAGAGACCTATACAGAGAGATATCAAATTTATATAATTAAATACATTCAATAGAATACAGTATATTCTGCTGTATTCTGATATTCATATATATGTAATTGTCAAAGTATATTTCAGGGCGAATTAGCTCTGTAGGCAAATATTCGGTCTGTCAGTCCTAACTGGTCCTGCCAAGCAATGCACAAAAGCTACTTAAGGTTTGAAATGGGATTTACATTTGATTTCCTTTAACACCGAATTCCTAGGGCTATTCCCACGAGGGATTCCTCATATACGATTCCTTCTCATTAGTAAGGCAATCCCAGAGACGGGGCGCTATCAAGTTTAATATGTGAATAATATCAATAAGGTAAATATTCTAATAAATAACACAAACAACAAACTAAAAAGCTTGTAAACAGAAATTACTACTTTCAGATATAACATAAATAGTTCCTAATGCTGAAATACTAATGCCATATGGATTTAGAAAGCTTCCTCTCCCATGTCCTTCCCTCCCTATGGTGTGTATTAGCACTCCTGATGGAGATAGTATCTTGACATTGTGACGGCTAAAATCAGTAATAAGAATATTCCCTGCTACATCCAAACTAAAGAAGAAGGGATAATGCACCACACCATCCTCCCCAATAGTAATACAGGAGTTTATAAGGTGTCCACTTCTCGAGTAGAAGTGGACACAATTAGGACTTTGATCTAGCACTACAATGCTAGTGGGAGTAACTTTAACATCCTGAGTGTATTGTAGCTGTTGAGTACCCAAACAATTAACAAATTCAAGAGCTTTAGAGAATATAGAAATTCTGTGATTGTTAAGATCAGCAACATACACGTCTCCATGGTAGTCAACACAGAGTCCTTGTGGTTTGTTGAGCTCTCCTTCTCCTGCTCCTTTGTTACCAGTCCTCTTCACTAGTTTGTAATCCTTCTTGTTGAACTGTAACAAAGCGTGGAGATCTTTGTCCGTAATGAAGACGTTATCATCTGTCACACTTATTCCCCATGGTCCTTTGAGTATGTCTTCTCCAAATCTTTTCAAGAATTTTCCGTCAAAAGACACATCTTGAATACGACTGTTAAAGTAATCAGCTATGTAAATTAACTGATTTGGTTCATCCAGAGATAGACCTATAGCATTCAATTCATTGTTACCTTCCCCTACCTTCCCAACAGCTAGGATAGGTTCTTTTTTCAGAGAGTAGTCTAGCTCCCATTTTTTCATCTCTCCGAACTCAGCGATCTGAGTTTGTAGTTGGGACAGCATCGTAGAGGAGAGAAGGGCTGCTGGAGTTTTGTGGGAGTATCCAGCTGTTTCATGCGCTGTTGATAGAGGTCAGTGGCCTGTTGATGGAGATCTTTGTTCTCATTAACTTTCAGACTTAGCTCCTCCATGTGTCGTTGAGTATTGGCCAGTTCCTCCATGGCTGCCTTACGAGTGCTCTCTTTTGATAAATATTCCTCTTTCATATCTTTGAGTTTCCACAGGAGAGCGTCCCTCCTCGCGATCAGCTGCTTAATTAGGAGATCGAACTTATTCATGATTTGAGTCGCGACATCATCGAATTGTGCCAATTCATTAACTGGTTCAATTATGGGCTGATTTGTTGCCATTTATTGTTTAGATTTGAATTTGTTATAAATAATATTTTTAACTATTACAGACTCTATCTTATACTTGTGTAACTTGAGAATACCAATGTACATCAATGGTTGCTACAGTAATTACTGTAAAGTTAGGGAATGTTTCTTGGTTAGAGTTATGTCTGTTATACAATTACACAATTAGTGTATGTAGTGCAGGTGTCTTATGGTTAGTTTCAGTTCCAATTTAGGTATTCTTCCAACAATTTGAATTATCAAAAGTGTATTTATTGAATTCTGTAAATATTTATCCTTAGTTATTCGTTAAAAATGAGATTGTATTGTTTTTGTTTTTTAGATTTTCTATGTGCATAACCTCGATAGCTTCAATCGGGAATTAGTTTGTATTTAGGAAGCAACAGAGTCTTAACCAGCTTCCATTATGGTGGGTATAGGTGTAAAGGCCAATAAGGTCTGGGACTCCCTCAATATTTCTTGAAAATGTATGTCTATGATGGTAGGATAAAACATAAGCCTCGGGTAACAAAATTCTCAAATACTAACTAAAGTAAGTCTTCTCCGAATAAACTTCCTATACAATTAATGGTAAACGGCACTTTCGTCTCAGTAAATTTTGTCTCTTGGAATTTTCGTATCCTTTAGCGGGTTTAGTAATGTTTCTTTGTTTGATAGAAAAAAACAATAAGATGGATAATGTTGCAAAAAAGGTGTAGAAATGGCGGAATGTATAAGATAGGACGGGATCACCACGGGATATTTCTTAGATTAGCTAGCAAAAAGGTTATATGTAGGGTTGATCGGGGATTTTAATGCTATACTAGATTCTGATGAAGGTTTGGTTCTGATTAGTTATATATTGGTCTGGGGTGGGAGATATGTGAAGTATATAAGGGAGAAGATGATGGCTAGATTACGAACTGTCATTATTGTTGTTAAAGTCAACTGTAAGGGTCCAGGTGTTTGTATGTTTGGGAATTGAGACCAGGAATATTCTTCGAAATTTTAGCGGAATAAGTAGTGTTTCTTTGTTTTATAGAAAAAGAAAATGAAGATAGATAATGTTACAAAAGATAGATATAAAAGGTAGAAAGGTAAGAAAAATTATAGATACGAGATTTCAATGAATGATGAATCATGTGATAAATAAGTATACATTCAATACAAATGCACTATATTCAACACAAGTACACAATTACGTATGTGTAAATATTAAGCTTTGTTGTTTTTGTTTAAATATTTACAGTGAACAAACTAGCAAAATCTCAAAATTTTACGTAGATACTTGTTCTCAATGTCTACAAAGGAGGTTTGATCTTACAAAGTAATTCAATAATAGACATGCAATATACGTATATTCATGAATTACATTGTTCTAAATTTATCTATATTCTATATTATGTTACACAAAGGTGCCGTCAATTTGGAGAATAATGGATATCTCGAGGGCGGAATGCGTCGAGTTCATTGCGAAGCGACGAGCAAAAGGCTCGTATTAGTTAAAATGTCAACAAAACATATATTTTAGAGGAAATTCAGTTAATATCTACACATATTTACACTTCGTGTTCGTGTCGGGTCGGGTTCTGAAAAGTGGACCCGATTCCAACTCTGGGTCCAACAACTGAAGAGCGTTAATGCTCTGTATTTGGTAGCCAATTCTATTAATCTCGAAAAAATATAATTAGACATTTTGACTCGAATAGATGCATTAATGATAATGAATATTTAATACTAGCTAAATGATCAAACTTATGTCAGGTCGAGATGACGTCATCTGATTTACAAGCAAAGAAATATGTGGTAAAATACGTACCATTTGTCAGTTGTGTGATTATACAATATACTCCGCTTAATAGAGCAACAGAACCATACAATTGATACAAATAGTGATATTATTCCGGGGGTATAGGAATCGGGTATTTACTATAAATTGGTTACACTGATTTGATAAGAATTTGAACAATTATTGGGTTATAATTGGATACTAGCGTGGAAGTATACCCGAACTTTCCCCCATATTGTACCAAATATATGAAACAACTCCATTTGTCAGTGCTTTTGGGTATCTACGCGACGGGATATACTCAGCACTAAGTGCCCCGAGGTTCATTTTTGTGAACTTGTTAATATCCATGGTCTTTCCAAATTCCATTTAACGGCCCTCTGTGGTAACAATGGAGCTCTTACGTGGCTTTTGGTTATCTGAATTATGGGGAATATCGTATCGAAGTTATAGATTAGCAATTTGAAGTTAATCACATACCAGAAATATAATATATAATATGGGAAGAGGATAATTTGTACAAATCTAACAAATGAGTTATTCCAAAAAGAAACATAAACAAGTGTAAATATACTGTAAAATAGAAATATTATCAAAATATATTGAAACTAGATTGTCTACCTCCTTCACAAACTACAATAACTCTTCCTGTGGTATCTACTGTAATACCAGAAGGAGAAGCTATAGGTATCTTGTGTATCAATTCAAATTGGGAGTTGAATGTAGAAATAGAGTTAGAATAATAATCTGAAATAAGAATATTGTCAGAATTGTCAATATAGAAGAAATATGGATAATTCAGCTGTAATCCACCACCTCTAGAAATAATACTCTTAAGTAGAACAAGATTGTAGCTGTACTGATGAAGACAAGGATTAGGTTGATCAAGAATAAAAATGTATTCTTTTATAAGTTTAACATCAAGAGGAGATATGAGGTAATCTTGTCCAAACTGTGTCTTGTACGTAAGTTCCTTGGACAGTATCTGAATACGATCATTATTAGAATCACATATGTATATCTCTCCGTTAGATTCATTGAATGTCAGACCACGAGGATATTGGAATTCCATATCTCCTTTCCCAGGCTTCCCTATTCTAGAGATAAACTCTCCATTCACTTGAAAATTCAGAATACAGTGGCTAATCTGTGAAATTAGAATTCTATCTCTACATATAGCTAACCCAATTGGACTATTCATCTCTCCTTCTCCTTCCTCATCTCCAAATATAAACATAATCTTACCATGATTGTCAAATACTTTCACACAATTATTCCCACAATCTGCTACATAGATATCTCCTGTAGAATTATCAATAGTCACTGCAATTGGGTTATCAAGATTTTCTAGCCCCCTTCCCATTTCCCACACACTGACTATAGGTTGTATCTTGCTCTTATAGTCTACAGAGAATATTCTCTCTAAAGTATTAGCTGTAGCCATTAGTTCAGTTCTGTAACTAGAATAATGAAACAATTCAAATAATATAACTTATCTATTCGACTATAAGTAATGAGAGACAGTATGCAAAGCCCAATAGCACCGTTGTTATAATGGTCCAGATTATGCTAAATTGCCACGCTGTTGATAGGATCACTTGGCCAAAACAATGCAGTGCGATGTTAAATAGTTCCAATAGGCAGAAACTAGTATCAAGTTTTATGCTTGGTGCTAGTTTCTGCCTATTGAAATACACCCTGTCCCAAATAGTATGATTCATCCGACAGAGTATGTCTGGTAGTATAAGTTCTCTACTTCCAGAAATTCATCTGCTCGGACTATAGCTGTGATATGATACTCTTTGACTGGGTGCCAGGAACCTGCCTCACTTATCATATCGATGCAGCCATTGACTATACTAAAGTGAGCTCGTCGTAAGGCCAGTAGGGAAATCCCCCACGAGCTACCAAATCCCAAGAGGATCTCCCCCGCCGTCCAAACTCCAAAGAAAGCGTAATATATATATCAGCGACTCGTCGACGGAGCATCATCTTTTGATCTCATCTGGGAGCAGCCCGAAGGGTAAGAATTCATACATTCAAACTCAAAGCCATGCTGCCTAATCCCAAGTGTTGTATATGTGTGGCTCCACATGACTTGGAAAAACTACTACAACTAAGCGTGGATTCGGACAATCCTTCTACAAAAAACCTCTTGGAAACCGCTGTTTTGAAAGGTACTCGTTTGAACGAGTTCATATATTTGATGAAGTCACGGGCAGTACTAATGTAACGCTTGTTGCAATCCAAGTCCCCACTTCTCGAAGTTAAGGGTGGTAATCTCTCAATGTAACATCGCACTATGTTGTTTTGTCGAACCGCTCCCTCGACGTGCAGTACAGCCTGGTCAAGGAAGAAAAACCACAGGAATGGGAGGCATACCGCAGACATATATCTTCCTCCCATCACTTGAACCCAACTTCTAACTCTCCAGAAACTACTACAGTTATTAGTAACTAGATTACAGAATTAGTTACTCGTTGTATTTCCAATATTAGTAATTGACCTTTAGTTACATTTGTATACTTCGGCGAGTTGACATTTCTAATTGTTATGCCAGCAAAGGGAGGCGAAATTCTACAGTTTGCACATTGAGGAGAAGGGATGACCTGGGGCACGAGATCTTGCCAAGGAGGGTTTGGCCACCATGCCCCCCGTGGAGACGTCCCTCGCATTGACTGAGGAATGAGAAGGAATCTTTTGGATAACTTGTGGGAAATAGGAACGATTCACATGTGAGAAATCCCACGTGGGAATCCCAATGAAATTCTTATAGAGTATTCTGCGTTAATGAGAATCAAAGAAATTCGCATTTCACACCTTAAGTGGCTCTATGTATCGCATGGGGGGACAAGTTAGGACTACCACATCAAAGATTAATACAAGAAGAGAGAAATATACTGTATTCCATGTAAATTCTTTGAATTGCAGAAATTTGATATCTCTCTGTATAGGTCTCTGTATTGATTTGTATTTATAGTTAGAGCTCATTACTTATAGTCAAATAGATAAGTTATATTATTTGAATTGTTTTATTATTCTAGTTACAGAACTGAACTAATGGCTACAGCTAATACTTTAGAGAGAATATTCTCTGTAGACTATAAGAGCAAGATACAACCTATACTCAGTGTTTGTACAATGGGAAGGGGGCTAGAAAATCTTGATGGACCTAGAGGAGTAACTATTGATAATTCTACAGGAGATATCTATGTAGCAGATTGTGGGAATAATTGTGTGAAAGTATTTGACAATCATGGTAAGATTATGTTTATATTTGGAGATGAGGAAGGAGAAGGAAAGATGAATGGTCCAACTGGGTTAGCTATATGTAGAGATAGAATTCTAATTTCACAAAGTAACGGCTGTATTCTGAATTATCAAGTGAATGGAGGGTTTATTTCCAGAATAGGGATACCTGGGAAAAGAGAATTGGAATTTGATTATCCTCGTGGTCTGACATTTAATGAGGCTAACGGAGAGGTATACATATGTGATTGTAGTAATCATCGTATTCAGATACTGTCCAAGGAACTTACCTACAAGACACAATTTGGACAAGATAACCTCAGATTACCTGTTGATGTTAAACTCACAAAAGAATTCATTTATATTCTTGATCAATCTAATCCTTGTCTTCATCTGTACAACTATAATCTTATTCTACATAAGAGTATTCTTTCTCGAGGATATGGATTACAGCTGATGAATCCCTGCTTCTTCGATATTGACAATTCTAACAATATTCTTATTGCAGATCGTTGTACTATCGCTTCTTCTGGCTCTATTTCTATATTCAACTCTCAATTTGATTTGATACACAAGATATCTATAAGTTCTCCTACCGGTGTTATAGTAGATTACAGAAGAAGAGTTATTGTAGTTTGTGCACGAGGTGAACATATTCTCAATATTTTATAATAATTTTTCTGTTTTACTAGTGTTCATACCTTTGTTTATGTTTCCTTTTGAATAACTTTTTTTTACATTTGAATAAACTATACTCTTCCAATATTATGTATTATTCCTTGTTGTATTTCACCTCTTATAGAGGATGCCTTCGTATTATAACGACGCCATAAGCCCGCACTATCCCTCGATTTCTAGTTTTGCGATTATCGTCAAATTGCTATTCTAAAACTCGATACGATGTTCCACATAATTCAGATATCATTAGCTCCTCTCCTTTAGGGAGATGCACATTAGTGCTTGGCCAAAAAATGAAATGAGAAGTGAGCGCTCCTCATTAAAGCTAAGCTATTTCAAATACAAAGTTGACTCACGCGCCCCGATTATGTAACAGAGGTTGCCATCAATTTATGTCAAGTTTGACTACTGTACTATATTCGTAATATTCTCTTGAGTTTAGTTCAGATGTCTAAACCTGGGTTTTCTGGTAAACCTGAATCTGCTATAAAGCGTGCAGATGAGTTCATTGAAGTAGAGAAATACGACGATGCTATAGAAGTTCTATTCGATGTTCTCAGGAATAAACGTCACAGAGATAAAGTGAATGAACAGAGTTTAGTGATAATGAAATTCTGTCAGCTTTGTGTTGATCACGGGAAGACTACCTCTGTTAAAGATAGCCTCTATTAATTCCGAATTATCTGTTCTCAGAATTTGAATTTATTCCATTCTGTAGTGGAGAAATTTCTGAATTATTCAAATGAGAAACTAGCTCTGATGCATAGCTCAGCACAAACTAGATCTGCTCAGGAAAAATCTGTAATGTTAGATCTTGTTGAGATTGTACTGTTTATGATGGTAAGTTAGTATCTATTTGTTACTAACAAGCTTTATTTACTTGGGGTGGCGAGGCTATGGTGGCTACGGGGACTATGCCCGAAATTGAAATTATCGCCCCTTCCCAATGATTTGGACTATCAGTAATGAGTTGTTATTGTTTAGTTGTCATCCGCAGTTCGTGCCTCGGGTTGTGCTGATACGCACGATGTACAATATATTTCAGGACATGAGATAGCGTATTATCTCGAATATTTATTCGCCCCCCTGAAGCTCCTAGAATGAATGACTGCTTAAAATGAATCGTCATTTCTCCTTTATTTTGATTTATTTTTATTAAGATAATTACACATAATACAAGTACATAGGATTATCGAAATTATCGTGTTTACAAAATTGAAACTTCCCTCTCAAGGGAATTTGGAATATCTAATAGCCCCGGATAATATTCGAGGTAATACGATATTAATGGGATTCTGAGTTCATTATCCATCGAAGACTACAAAGTACAAAACTCTCATTAAATTCAACATCCATGGTTCTTCCTATGTATTATATTAATATCCTCTGTAGCCCCTTCCCAATTATGAGTGCCTGAACTGGGGCTACTTTGGCCCACTGCGTTTGCTTTAGCCCAAATATTGAAATTTTCATACGTATCGAATAGATATTGTATTTGTATTCGAAATTGTCTATCGATATTTGAAAATTTGTTAAAAATTTGGCCTGTCATTTTCAGTTATAACATTGAATCTAATCTACTTTCTTTAAAACTTTGATATTTACCCTAAAGCATACCCAGTAAGCCAAAGTAGCCCCAGACTACGATAAGTAGTATTCTAAACATTAGTTCTGTAAATCTATAAAATGAGTTTACCCCACTCAAATTCTCGTACTCAACTACTGTTATGAATCTTTAAGAAATCACAAATACGCTTCTTATCTGGAAAATTCAATATTTCAATAAATTGTGACAGCGGGCTAATGTGACTTTTCGATACTCAAAATATTCCTATTATGTCATATTTTGTCAAATATATCAATTTTCTTCCAATACAATGTCGAATTCATTTTCAATAGAAAAATATTCGCTTTACTCTGAAAACTAAGATAATTCACGTATCTATCACCGAATACATCCGTCGTTCTGGAAATGAGTAATGTTCAATTTTACTTTCAAAAGCTCCCGTTATGTCTAATCTGTTTTAACGAAACTCCCATTAATTGATTCTTTACTCCTTATTACTTGAAAGTATTTGATTTACTCCGCTTATAACGAAATGAATCCGGGATACCCAGAACTTCGATATATCCCAGAGTTACTATAGCTCGTCCTACCGGTACGAGCTATAGTAACTCTCGTTTTCTGACATATTTGCATATAACTGTAGTTATATGCAAATATGTCAGAAAATTAGTCGTTCTTTTTGGCATAGATTGTGTTCTTACTTCCAACCATGACATCTCTGGAACAATTTGTAACTGCAATTACCCAACTGGGTTACAATGATTTTGATAAACTTAAGGTAGCCTTGGATAACGGAGACAGGCGAAGGGCGAAGTCAGTATGGGGAAAGTTATCCATTCTCATATTCAATAAGAATAAGCCAAACACATGTGCTCCTCTCTACTTAAAATGGAAACTAAATCGCAATCATTTTCAGGATTATATAAAACAAAGTATGGAAGGTAACAGCAGTAAGTTGAATAGCGATTCCGGTACTGATATATTCCAGTTGGCTGTAGAACACGTTAGGACCAGGTTAGATTCAGACAGTATTTATGTTAATAGCTTAGATCCTACTAATATTAGTAGTAGTCAATTAGATACAGATTTTAGTGGAGATAGCTTGGAGCGGGAAGTGTCAAATAGCAAATTCTTAGGCTTATTGGCATCTGGTTGCGAACAACCTGAACTATATAGTTTGAAGAGTACCCTGTCTTCTCCTCCTCCTCAGACTGAGGTCACCGATACCCTCTTTTTGGACGTACATTGATTGTGATAACCTTCTATGGTTAGACGCACTGAAATTTTTAGGCTCAGAATGTCCTCGCATTAGTGGCGAATTCATGCTCATTAATGGGATAATCTATGAAGAGTGCAAAAGATTTAGTAAGTTTCTATATGAGCACCTAAGAAACTTCAGGCTTGTTAAGAGAGATAGTTGCTTATTAGAAGCTTGGATATTAGTTGGCAACATCAACTGTCGAATTTTGGATTTGTTTGGAAGTGCTTATCTCACTATCACAGTTGCACAACTCGAGGAATTTCTTAACTTTGCTTTATCCATTCGAGAAAATATGGATCTAATATTTTCATTTCATTCAACTCTATCAGAAAAACTAGGCACGGTTAACTCTTCAAAAATTCCATTGTTAGTTGATTCACATCCAAACATGTTATCTAAACTTGCACTTGATATTGGTCGCTCAGAAACTAGTGTTGTCATCGATAAATATAACGTTAGTTATGTGTCACTTGTCCAGCCCTAGATGATGGTGATATTTTGAATGAGGTAATCATTGACGAGTCCAGCACTATGGAACAAAGTACGTGTAGCTTTTTACTTAACTTTATAGAATAGGAAAATATTACTAGAATCGTGGGTGATTGTGTTATGGCTTCAAAAGATTGGACTAACTTATTTAATTCCAAATTGGAAGGAATATTTCATTTTGTACTTTGTTTTAAATACCACAAAATAAACAAATCTAAAAGTAGAAAACTGAACAGCTGTTTTTTTAGAGCAAATGCAGAGTGTAAATTTCGCAATTGTTTTACTTTTACATTAATTATTAATAAGAATAATCTTGAATGTCACACGAATGATTGTATTATCGTGAATTACATAGTTTCTGGTATTTTATCTGATGAATATTTAGATAATAATATTGTTTACGCAAGAATTTTGTGTAATTCTATTAGGTTAAAAGTAGCAACACAAATAACAAACACATCTGTAAGTAAATATTTCTCTAACCAATTCGAGTCTACAGAAAATAGAAATTATCGCTTAGTTTCGGTAATCTGAACAAAATTAAAAGCACTGCTGTATTAAGGAAGGAAAAATTTGATTTGTCAAGTTTACAGAGGTTCTCTAATGATAATTGGAGTGAATTGATTAGTTTACAACAGTACTATCGGAATGCTATAGTGGGTAGTAATGTTAGAGGGTACATTCAGTCATTAGGACATAACCCCTTTATTATTCATTTATATACTGAAGACCAAATTAAAATA